>JAJUPC010000488.1:0-262429 GCA_023614405.1 Avena insularis | reverse complement strand
GAAGAAGCCGATCAAGCGGCGTTTGCGCTTTAGCCTCCCCTTTTGTTTCAACGGTCCAGCCCCCGTCGCCTCTCGATCGCTTTTGCAAAAAACTTTTTCAAATTAATTCAAATTCAAATTTTAATTCTGTTTTTAAATAACTTTTAAAATATAATTCCAAATAATACAAATAATATATGTTTTGAGATCAGAAAAATGTGAGGAATTCAATATGCCATTCAAAATATATTTTGGACACTTAAAATTTCAAGTTGATTTAAATTACAACAAAATGCCCTTTTACCTTAATTAATTAATAACTTTTGTTTTATAACTCCAAATTTAACAAATAATATGTCTAAAATGATTAGCTCGACGAGACCTTTCTGTTTATGCATTCCATGTTCTGTTTTGCAGCATGCATCATATAAATATAAAGTGTACAGCAACTAATATGAGGCTAAAATATGACTAAAACTCAATAAAATGCTTATTTCTTGTATTCCACACCTCACCCATGCCATGCTACCTTATTGCCATGCAAATTGTGCATCATTCATCATGGCATGATTGTTTGCTTGATGCATTTTACTCATATGCTTGTGCACTTTATTTATGTTGGCCCTTGTTTGTTTGGTTCTTCTTCGAATAGACACTGAGCAGGGGATATATCAAGAGAACCAGGAGCACTCTGATCCATCCCTTGCTTCAACTGAGCTGCCAGGCAAGCACTACCACATGCTTGCATACATATAGTACCTATTGCCTCTATCTTATTCTTGCATCATTGAGTCGCGATTGCATTAATTTGAATCCCAAGTATTGCATAGCCTTTACTTTTAAACCCCACCGAAGCTTGTTCCTCCATCCCATGAGCCATTACTACAGGAGTTGTTTGAGCCATGCGAGTCGTAGAAACGACATGTGTAGGGTATGTGAGTGTCGATGGATAACAAGGTACCTAAACAACTTAACTTTGAGTAGTAATGGGATAACTAATGAAAGTGGCATCGGTGAGCCATATTTGCTATTTGGTTTTCAGGCTCACTTGTGTCCGTGGGACCCAGTACTTGATTCTGTTCCTTGAATATTCGCTATCCACATCCGGAGGCTTATGAACCCCAGAGCGAGCTTGATTCATTCTTATTTCTTGGGGCCACAAACTAGTTTGAGGTTTTATTTACTACCTGTACTTATGCCATGCTTCTTGCTTTATTTAAATTGTAGTCTTTTTGTCTTTATTAGGTCCGTGACCCGTTTATTTATGTCGACAAGCCAGTCACACTTCGGGTTCGATCGTTCTGACCACCTAAACCTTGAGTCCGTCTACGTGGCCATTGCTATGGGTAATTTTAATGTAAACGTTCTTGGGTAAGCAATGGGGTGGCCCCGAAATATTTCTGAATCTGTGATCGCTTTGTCGTGGCCTCGTTGGGTTTTGATTTGGTTTTCGAGGTTGATCGAGTGTGTGTTGCTATTTGTGCACCCTGCGGTAAAACTTTCAAAGCCGTGTCCGCGGTTATGGGCGACTTGGAGCACGATTCTCGATCATAGACAAGAATAACTAAAGTACCGCTTTTAATTTGACTAAATGGCGACTAGTAAATAGTGCAACACTCATGGAATGGTTAATAAAACGCCAGCGGATGGGGGTTGTTAATCCGCTTCCTCGTCGATGGCGAGGAGGAGGATGGATCTGATAATATTCTGTTATAACTGTTGTTATTAATTCACGGACATCCGTCTATCTCTGGTTAGAGATGGTTAGCAGTATCTATAGAATTGTTAGGGTTTATCTTTTGCTGCAATTGTGTCACCCTGTTGTGTCCCCTTTAGAGGCATAAAGACTTGCTGAGTACCCCTAGGGTCTCACACGATAAATTGTTTGATTAGGATGAGCAGGTAAACTTCAAGATGGATCTTTGGGTGGAGGAGGCGGATGATGTGGGCAGCGATCATTCGGTGTAGAGATTCGAGCAGGGATCCGTGAGATCGTGGGCGGGATGTGTTTATTTATGGGGCATCTTATGCCGATTTGCTTCTTATCTTACTCGGATTTTGTCTTCGCTTCCTTTGATACTCGATGTTTGATGTATGAGAGATATCCTAAACTATTATATCTATCTAGGATATTTGGATCTTGCCGTATGGCGTTGCTATATTCCTTTCTTTTTAGATGGAATGACTCGAGAACCATTGTATGGTGGCTTGCATACATACTCATTTGTGTATGTAGTTGATCCCTTCGCGCCGATTACGCCCCGTTCTTGTCGATGTTTGGAAATGGTTAGACGGCGAAAAGTCTACTGTGAGTGGCATTTGGGCCCCACCGTACTATTTTAACCATTTCCGCTCATCGGGCTTGTAACTAGGGCGTAATTCACCGAGGTAGTTACAATTGGTATCGAGCCATCCGACCTTGAGTCTCAACCAAATGGTCGTTGTCGATCTAGCAAATATTTTGGTAGCTATGTATACTAGGGAAAAACAAAACGTGAGAGTAGGGTGCTTCCACTTTTCTTCTTACCCACCACCCACCCTTTTACGGTAAGGAAGTGTAGCGTTTTCAATCCTCTTCTTAACATTCAAACTAAGTTCACGTGTTCGGGTTTCCGTAGTACCATAGAAAGTGTGTGTGTGTGTGTGTGTGTGTAATTCCTTGTCTATCTGTTGCATCCTTTTGTTATCACAATGCCTTTGGTTATCAAGCTGTTGGTACATTCCATCTTGTGAGGCTTTTGAAAACCAGTATGATCTATCGACTCCTTGTTAACGGTGCCATCTTCTTAAGGGTGTCCTTCCTTCTAGCAACTCCACATTACGTAAGCATCATTGCTAATCTCTACCTGATAAGTGATTTTGCGCATCTATTGGTATTTTAATGCCGAAAAATGCGGAAAATTTTTCTTTGATACATCTGTGTTTCCACACTCCTTTCCAGTCGTGTGTGAAACATTATCTATCTCCCTTTTATCAGCATGTCCATGCTAACTCATTCTTTTGTCACCGGCGCTTAATCCTGGAGTTTCATTTCATCTCCAATTCTCTTGGGCTAATTACATAACATGTGTCGATCCGATGCTCGTGATTGTAATTTGGTTCTCGGCATAGCTATAGGACACTTATCATGAGTGGAATATGGAAAATGCTATCAACTCTATCCTCCAAATGGTGACGGTTATCTCATGTGATTTTGAGTACACCGTGATCATATCTATGCATATTCAAGCATCTTTGGCAATCCGGAGTTTCTCGAGGCACTACGGTGGTCTATCATCTGTCCATCATGCTGCACATCTTTTTCAACTCCATATCTGCACAATTCTCCTGGATACGAGGGAATTGCATCTTTTCGTCTCTCGTAGCTTTGCTTGAAGTAGGAGCTATCATCGTTTATTTATCCAAGATCTCTTTATCTTTGTAACCGGTGATCCAATCGACAATGTGAACCAGGTGACATCTCTTTTTCTTCCGAAGGACCAGATAATCTATTCTTCCAGTGCATCTCTTTCAACACGAACCCGTGCTCTTAATATTGATCTTTCTAAGAGCGTTGAGCTCAGGAAGTGTTCGAGCATTTGTTCGTTTCTCCCGCCTCTTGAACTTGGTATTCTGGGAATATCTTGTTAATCCATGGTGGTATATGTTGATAATATGCTTGCCTATTCCATATCAATGGAAGGACATGGAAGATCATCTGTGTCTCTTTCTCTCAAGCTTCGTGAGCACTTTTGTGTGCAAAGTCTCAAAGTGAGAATTCTGACTTTTGAAGTCACCTATCTAAACCCGTCATACGCTAAATAGATCGCTCCAATTCTGGAATCAGCAAGTCCATTGTTAATTCCATCCTCCATCTTCAACCAACCCGGAGTTTTCCTTGTTGGCAAGTTATCATCGTCGTTCCGCCGAAGATTTCCTCAAGACTGCTAAATCTCCCTCAATCATTTCAAGAAGAACATGGAGTTCTTTCACCTCAGTCTCGTCAAGTAATCTCTTGAAACCCTCTCGTTCTATCGTCTATGCTCAATCCACCGGAGGCCATGAAGACCTTCTAGATCTTGTATTCCTTTCGTTCAAGTTGGTGCTATCTTTGCTGTAGCTGTTGAATCTTGCAGTTCTTCTCCGTAATCTTCCTTCATATCTTTCCGGTGGCTTGGTACTTCCGACATGACGACAACATCATCACCCTTATCTATCTTGGATCCGGTGAATCGTTTGCATCAATCTTTGTTTTCTACGGAGTTCCATGACCTCTTCTTGTCAATACCTTCAGTCTATTTCGGTAGTTGAGTTGCATGGTTTTCTTATTCATGTGCGGAGTAATGCATTGAGTGCGGGATGGAGTCGCGACCATACCACTACTCTTATCATTCGCTCTTGTACATTGAATTGGTGAATTAATGTGATTTCACTCATTCCACGGAAGTTAGAAGTGGCCTTTATCCCTCGATACTTTTACTTCCGTCTTTGTTTTTCCGGAGTGCTCTCTCGAAGAAAGTAATCAATAATCTCTTGTTGGTGGTCTGTCTATTCTAGATGGAGCAAAATCTTCAATTATCTGGTGGAAACAAACGCAAACTCTTTTCTATCCTCGTCTTTCTACCGGTGCTTGATATCCCCAAACAAGATGAAAGGAAGCTATCTCTCTCTTTGTTTCATCAATTCTTTTTCTATGGTAAAGCCAATTATGGTTGATGCCATCAGCCGCAAATCTATTGCATTAGCCTCAAGGCTAAAGAAAGCAATAAGTATCTCTACAACACACTCCAGATCCTCCATATTCTTTGCTTCTCGGGTTTCCACCATGATCTAGTTTCACATCCGTCTCTGGAAGTTATATCCGCGCACCTCAATTGCGTGATCCTTCGTTCTTACCGGCGCAAGAAGAATCTAATCCGACGATGTCTAACTAAATCTTTCTGTTGATATCAAGGGACTCTATTGTTTGAAGGCAATATTGTTTCCGAACTTCATTTCTCGAATCCGAGAGAAGATATGGTGCTATTGTCATAGTGGTTCAAAACCTCTCCAACCTAGCTCTTTCTTCCGGCGAGACAAAGATTCATCCTCCCTAGTATCAGTAAATCTTTAATCTTAACGGTGTGTCTTTCTTTATCCTTGATACATCATCTTTTCCTTTTCTTTCCCAAGTGGTTCTTTTTCTCTTATCATGTTTCTTGAGAAAACCGGAGCTATGTCCATCCTATCATTCTTGTCTCACGACAATCCTTCAACTCTTCTAACCCGTTGTTTTAAGCAAAGCATAAGACTCGCAACAAGTCTAGCAAGTTTTGCAAGGTGCAGTGGTCGCACCATTCCGTTGATGAAGCCACTTGGGAACGTGAAGATGAGCTCCGTGCCAAGTATCCTACCCTCTTTGAGTCTTCTTCTTCTTCCTAGAATCTCGGGGCGAGATTCCTGTTTAGTGGGGGAGAGTTGTAGCATCCCAATTGTCTAACAATTGCAATGCTACTAGCCTAGCCTATATGTATGCTACTTCCTACATATAATTGTTGCATCATAATTTTATCATGCTCATGTCATCATGACACCTTGCATTTGAGCATCATATAAAACCCTTTTTGTTTTGGTTCTTCTCTCATATGCATTGTAAATTGTATTTGCCTCTTGATATTGTATTTGGTTCTTGATATATTGTTTAAATGCCCAAGTTGAGTTGGGGGCATATCTTTTAATCTACTCCACCACCTTTCTTTTCACCACCTTATAATTCCACCATTCCATTATCCATGAGCTTGCATTTGTTTTTCTTTTGGGTATTTAATCTAGCTCATGGGGGATAGGATGGATCTACTTCTACTATTCTTTTGCTTGGCTTAATCCCACTTTTGGGAATGCATAGGAATAATGCCATGTAAATATTATTGTTTTCACAAGATTAAGCATGGCATTAATTGTTTTGCATGGGCCATGCAAGTACCACCTTTTTCCTAGCCTTTGGTTTTTATATGAATCTTTGAGTGGATCTTCCCCATATCTCTCTCTACCCCTTATGCTTGATCTTGCTTGATGCATGCAATCATCTAAAACCCCATCACCATCTCCATCCATGCCATCACCACCTTTTCTTCTCTTCTCTCTTTAGACTATATCTTGCTTGAGCTTGTCTTAATCATGCTTGATCTAGTCAAAAAGAACCACTCCATCTATCTCTCTCTCTAAACCTAAACCATACACTCATCTCTCCTCTCTTTACCACCCTCCACCTAGCATCTCCCTCTCTAGCTAACCCTAGCTCTCATCCTCTCTCTCGGCCTCTCTCTCTCTCTCACCTAGCTCGGCCCCACCTGGTCACCCTGGCCCCACCTAGCTACCCCATCCCCAGCAAAAAAAACCTAACCTGAGCCTCGCCTACCCGACCCTAGCTCCAACCCGAGCTCCCTCTCTCCCTCTCTCTTTCTCTCTCTGCTGAGGGCCCTCCAACCGAGCCTACCCACCGCCCTCCCCCACACTGGCCCCTTCACCACCTCGCCCTGCTCCTCCCAGCCCGAGTCGCCTAGCACGTGAAGAAGGAGAAAAGTGGCCACGCCACCTTTCCCTCCACCACGCCATCTACCCTCCTCTCTCCGTTCCTATCTACTCCCTCCTCTCTCTACTTTGCCTCCCAGATCTACCCAGGCGCTGCTCCTCCTCCCTCTCCACCGTCTCCCCCAGCGCCACTGTCACTCCACCCTGCTTTGATCCAGACGACGAGCGCGACGTGGAGGTGATCGAGGAGGACGAGGAGGTCCTCTGCATCCGCTCCGTACACGCCGTCGAGGAGGAGGAGGACCAGAGCCACCAGGCCGACGCTGCTCGACAGCGAAACCCTAGCTCGCCGCGCTCACCGCCGATCGCTCGCACCGCCCGATCCACCGCCACCAACAGCCTCACGGTGAGCCACGCAACCTCCTAGACACCCTCGCCCGTCGTGCGTTTCTGGTTGCGTTGATCTTTCCGTCGTACACCCTCGGTGCACCGAGCGGCCTTGTCTGCCGCTCCCGTCGCAAAAAACCTACCTGGCGCGCGCTGACCTAACAGCTACCGCCCTGGCAGCGGTGGCGCCTCCAGCGCCGGCAGGTCGCGTGTTGAGCCCAGCGCGCGGCGCCCTGTCGAGCATCGATCTGCCGTCAGTAAGTTCAGAGAAGCACCGTGCATGGCGGCGTTTTGATTTAGCCCTTCCTTTTGTTTCGCTTAACGCGTCCAGCACGCCCCGCGTCGGCCTCTCGATCGTTTGCAAAAACACCCATGCAGATTGATGTCCTCAACCGCAGCCCCCCGGATCATAGCGTGTCATCATTGGGCCAGTGCTTGTGAATGGACCCAGCGAGATCGCCGGCCCCACCTGTCGGCCTCTTGGTCTAGCTACGCGGTGAAAAACCACCTACGCCCTTTGTGTCGTCTAGTCAGCTCCCCCCCACTGTCCTTTTGTGGCTAAGTCTGGGTCGAGTAAGAAAAGTATTCTCTGTATTCTGTTTTAATTCAAACTTTTTCAAATTAATTCAAATTCAAATTTTAATTCTGTTTTTAAATAACTTTTAAAATATAATTCCAAATAATACAAATAATATATGTTTTGAGATCAAAAAAATGTGAGGAATTCAATATGCCATTCAAAATATATTTTGGACACTTAAAATTTCAAGTTGATTTAAATTACAACAAAATGCCCTTTTACCTTAATTAATTAATAACTTTTGTTTTATAACTCCAAATTTAACAAATAATATGTCTAAAATGATTAGCTCGACGAGACCTTTCTGTTTATGCATTCCATGTTCTGTTTTGCAGCATGCATCATATAAATATAAAGTGTACAGCAACTAATATGAGGCTAAAATATGACTAAAACTCAATAAAATGCTTATTTCTTGTATTCCACACCTCACCCATGCCATGCTACCTTATTGCCATGCAAATTGTGCATCATTCATCATGGCATGATTGTTTGCTTGATGCATTTTACTCATATGCTTGTGCACTTTATTTATGTTGGCCCTTGTTTGTTTGGTTCTTCTTCGAATAGACACTGAGCAGGGGATATATCAAGAGAACCAGGAGCACTACCCAGATCCATCCCTTGCTTCAACTGAGCTGCCAGGCAAGCACTACCACATGCTTGCATACATATAGTACCTATTGCCTCTATCTTATTCTTGCATCATTGAGTCGCGATTGCATTAAATTGAATCCCAAGTATTGCATAGCCTTTACTTTTAAACCCCACCGAAGCTTGTTCCTCCATCCCATGAGCCATTACTACAGGAGTTGTTTGAGCCATGCGAGTCGTAGAACAGCATGTGTAGGGTATGTGAGTGTCTGATGGATAACGAGGTACCTAAACAACTTAACCTGAGTAGTAATGGGATAACTAATGAAAGTGGCATCGGTGAGCCATATTTGCTATTTGGTTTTTCAGGCTCACTTGTGTCCGTGGGACCCAGTACTTGATTCTGTTCCTTGAATATTCGCTATCCACATCAGGAGGCTTATGAACCCCACAGGCGAGCTTGATTCATTCTTATTTCTTGGGGCCACAAACTAGTTTGAGGTTTTATTTACTACTGTACTTATGCCATGCTTTCTGCTTTATTTAAATTGTGCGAGGTCTTTTTGTCTTTATTTAGGTCCGTGAGTTTTTATGTCGACAAGCCAGTCACACTTCGGGTTCCCGATCGTTTCTGACAGCCGCCATTAAACCTTGAGTCCGTCTCGTGGCCAACCAGCTTCGCGGGTAGCTTAATGGGGTGGCCTGAAATATTTCTGAATCTGTGATCGCTTTGTCGTGACTGCCTCGTTGGGTTTTGATTTGGTTTTCGAGGTTGATCAGTGTGTGTTGCTATTTGTGCACCCTGCAGTAAAACTTCTGAAAGCCGTGTCCATGATTATGGGCGACTTGGAGCACAGTTTCTCGATCATAGACAAGAATAACTAAAATACCGCTTTAATTTGACTAAATAACGACTAGTAAATAGTGCAACACTCATGGAATGGTTAATAAAACTGCCAGCGGATGGGGTTGTTCGTCCGCTTCCTCGTCGATGGCGAGGAGGAGGATGGATCATTAATATTCTTGTTATAAGTTGTTATTAATTCACGGACATCCGTCTATCTACAGTTAGGCGGATGGTTAGCGTATCTATAGAATTGTTAGGGTTTATCTTTTGCTGCAATTCGTCACCCAGGTTGTGTCCCTTTAGAGGCATAAAGACTTGCTGAGTACCCCTAGGGTCTCACCACGATAAATTGTTTGATTCAGATGAGCAGCTAAACTCATAAGATGGATCTTTGGGTGGAGGAGGCAGACGATGTGGGCAACGATCATTGGTGTAGAGATTCGAGAGCGAGGATCCGTGAGATCTGTGGGATGTGTTTATTTATGGGGCATCTTATGCCGATTTGCTTCTTATCCGTACTCGGATTTTGTCTTCCGCTTCCGCCTGATACTCTGATGTTTGATGTATAAGGAGATATCCTAAACTATTATATCTATCTAGGATATTTGGATCTTGCCGTATGGCGTTGCTATATTTCCTTTCTTTTTAGATGGAATGACTCTGAGAACCATTGTATGGTGGCTTGCATACATACTCATTTGTGTATGTAGTTGATCCCTTCGCTTAAATGCCCGTTCTTGTCGATGTTTGGAAATGGTTAGGACGGCCGAAAGGTCTACCTGTGAGTGGCATTTGGGCCCCACCGTACTATTTTAACCATTTCCGCTCATCCAGGCTTGTAACTAGGAGCGTAATTCACCGAGGTAGTTACACTTGGGGCCACAAAGTAGTTTGGGGATTTATTACTATCCTGTACTTATGCCATGTTTTACTGCTTTATTTAAGATTGTGCGAGGAGCACCTGTACTGTTTAGGATTGCGGAGTGTTTTCGCGGTATCGACAAGCCCAGTCACACTTTCGGGTTCCCAGTCGTTTACAGCCATTGGCGCAAACCTTGGGTCCGTCTCGGAGCCGGCCAACGTCGTTGCGGGTAGCTTAATGGGGTGGCCCCCAGAAACATTTCTGAATCCTGTGATCGCTTTGTCGTGAATGCCTCGTTGGGTTTTGATTTGGTTTTTCCGAGGTTGATCGAGTGTGTGTTGCTATTTGTGCACCCCTGCAGGGTAAATCTTTCTGAAAGCCGTGTCCGCGGTTATGAACGACTTGGAGCACAGTTTCTCGATCATAGACAAGTATAACTAAAGTACCGCTTTTAATTTGACTAAGTACCTGACTAGTAAATAGTGCAACACTCATGGAATGGATAATAAAACTGCCAACGGATGGGGGCTGTTCGTCCGCTTCCTCGTTGGTAAGCGAGGAGGAGGATGGATCTGTTAATATTACTGTTACAACTGTTGCTATTAATTCACGAACATCCGTCTATCTTTGGTTAGGCGGATGGTTAGCGAGTATCTATAGGATTGTTATGTATTATCTTTTGCTGCAATTGCGTCACCCCAGGTTGTGTCCCCTTTAGAGGCATAAAGACTTGCTGAGTACCCCTAGGATCTCACACGATAAATTGTTTGATTCAGATGAACAGGTGTACCCGCAAGATGGATACTAGGTGGAAGAGACAGATGATGTTGGCAACGACCACTCGGTGTTGAGATTCCGGGAACGGGGATCCGTGAGATCTGTGGGTGGGATGTGTTTATTTATGGGGCATCTTATGCCGATTTGCTTCTTATCCGTACTCGGATCTTGTTTTCCGCACGATACTCGATGTTTGATGTATGAGGAGATATCCTAAACTATTATATCTATCTAGGACATTTGGATCTTGCCGTATGGCGTTGCAATATTTCTATTTCTTTTAGATGGAATGGCTCTGAGGACTGTTGTATGTGGCTTGCATGCATACTCATTTGTGTATGTAGTTGATCCCTTCGCCTGCCGATTACGCCGCTCGTTCTTGTCCCGATGTTTGGAAATGGTTAGGACGACCGAAAGGTCTACCTGTGAGTGGCATTTGGCCCCACCATACTATTTTAACCATTTTCGCTCATCCAGGCTTGTAACTAAGAGCGTAATTCACCGAGGTAGTTATAACACTAGACTAAATTATTACATATCATTGGTTGTCCTAGTGTATCAAACTGTACATGATGCCCGTATCGTCCTCTCCCCCTTAGAAAGACGTTGTCCTCAACGCCGGAAGGTCTTCTCCAGCATGTGGCGTCATATTAGCAAAATCGCCACTATCTGTCATCAAGTCTTGTCAGCCTGCCCCACATCCTTCCTCTCGGCTAGCTTGACTTGCCATTGACGCCCCTTCAATCTTCGGTGCCGTCAATCTGACTGGGACACAAATCATCCTCTGAATGCTATCCCGAATCACACCTAGCTAATCACCCAAAACAAACAGGACAAATTCCTGCACGCCAAGGGTCTAAATAAGCTGAGTACATATGCATATGCGCAAACTTTGGACTGAAACCATGTCTTTTTTTTTGCATTTCTTTTCCTCACGTGAAACAATCTGGTTCGAATCAGTGTCCACTTGAAGACCCACACGATTTGCACTTCCCTTTTGCCGATCGCATCAATTCCAGCCTAAACGATCTCTTTCTAATTATTTTTTTGCCGATCATTTCCTTTCCGTTGATTGCCCATACGTACACGCACCAAGTACACGCACTCATATATTTCCTATGCCTAGACACCCACGTACCACCAAATAAGCCAAATCCGATCCAAACTCTTGCTTCGTTCTTAGTAAAATCTATCCCACCTGATGACACCTCCACGTGATGTATCTTCATATTTTTAATAATCCATAGCTGGACTCCAATCTGATTTGTAGGTACCAAATCCCGTTGCAATCTCCTGGTGTCTTTTTTTCTTTGTCTACCCTCACGGACCAGCAAACAGCTCACGAAAATACTTGCCAATCCGGTCGTATCTGTTCCTTCCTTATCGCTAACCAAATATTCTCTCGGTGTAAACTCCCTGACCGATCGATTCCAGGTAACGGCGGTCCGATCCAAAGTCCACGAGCAATACGATCACACACCTCTCGTAGGAGTCCGATTCGTCGAGACCCAGCGCACGATGCGATCTGGAAGAAACTTCAAGCTCCACGCGGTAATCGCGACTAGCAGCCGATGGGATCCGAAAGGACGAATAACAAATCTTGCACAGCCCAAAATCCAATTCCGAACAGAAACAACTCCTAGCAGAAAACGCCGACTGCACCTCTCCAACTCGCCGAGATGCAAAAGCATGCCAACTTGAGACTTGCCAAAACTCAGCACCGTGATCAACATGAGCTCTGATACCAAGATGACGAAGACTGTTTGGCCAGATCTTTCACGATACATCTCCTGATTCAATGGATCTGATAGAAATCTCCTAATCACGTGATGAACGTAACCTGAAGATGGGGAAAACCAATCGTACGAGCAACTCGACAATGAACAACGAACCTCCTGCTAGAATAGATTAATCCAACAAGTAACTTGATGATAAATAACAAGCCTCACGCCAAAGCACGACAATATTTGAATAACAAGCATATTCACGCAAATATCAATAAGATAGATAATTAGACGAGCGCAGATACGCCGTCATGATGCCAACCCCGGAGGGATGGTTTACAAACGAGGAACTAAAAGTTCTACTGTATATGATTTTCAGCCCCCCTAATATTGTGGCACCCCCCTTGTTTATATAGGACAAAGGGGTACTGGAGTCGGACTGACTCGACCCTAACTGGACTCTGACGCATAAACATAGAACAAACGTTTGACACTAGACTAAATTATTACATATCATTGGTTGTCCTAGTGTATCAAACTGTATATGATGCCCGTATCATCTGGTATCAGAGCATAGTTCGTCATCACAAGTATGAGACCATGACTGAGCTATTGCACCATACTAGAGAGGTTGAATCCCAGTTGGCAGAAGAGGCGAAGTCACGTACTCGTTTTCCATCCTCCAGCAGATTTTCGGCCAGATCTACTCCTCCTATAGCCACGCCACTAGCTGCTGCTCCGTTTACACCATCGGCCAAACCATCAAGTACACCTTCGTTTGGTTCTAATGCTCGGAAGCCCGCTGCTCCTGCTGCTAGCTCGGGTTCCAACATGTCTACTGCACGTACTCGTGATGTGGTGTGCCATACTTGTGGAGGTAGAGGTCACTACAAGAAGGATTGTCCAAACAGCAAGGTTATGTTTGTTAATGAACAAGGAGAAGTAGAAAGTGGAGATGAAGCTTCTGACACTGATATTGATGATGGCGAGGATGGTGCTAATGCATATGCTAAGTGTGCACCAACTATTGTCGTATCTTCATGTGTACTTAGTGTGCAGCCGGTTGAGGAATCCCAGCGTTGCAACTTGTTTTAAACAAAAGCTCTAGTTGGACCTAACAAGGCTTGCAAGGTCATTATTGATGGAGGTAGCTGCAGAAATCTTGCAAGTAAGGAACTATGTGCCAAACTGAATTTGACATATTTACCTCATCCCAAGCCATACTACATACAATAGTTGAGCAACAATGGTGAGATGAAGGTAAATCATATGGTATGTGTGAATTTTCAAATAGGGCCATACAAAGATTCTATTGATTTTGATGTGGTTCCTATGACTGTTTGTCACCTATTATTGGGTCGGCCTTGGCTTTATGATCGCCATGTGCAACACAATGGCCGAGCCAATACATATCACTTGGAATTCAAAGGGAAGAAGATTACTATGCAGCCAATGACACCACAAGATATTGTGAATGATTCTCGCCAGAAGATAGAGGTGAACTTGAAGGAAGATTCTACCACTTGGCAAGATTGTATGACAGCTATTCCTGATGTAATTGAGCCTAAATTGAGTGATATAACGAAAAGTGAGAGAGTGCCTGGTTTATTGATACTAGCCACCAAGGAGGATATGAGAGAGTTTCGTGAGGATCCTATAGCCATGCCACTTGTGCTCATGTATAAGGGTGAGGTATTGGTTTCTAACGACATGACCCCTATTTCTCTTGGTGTCTCTTCTATTTTGCAGGACTTTGGGGATGTGTTTCCAGAAGATGTACCCGCATGTTTACCTCCATTGCGTGGTATAGAACATCAAGTGGATCTGATTCCTGGCGCCACACTTCCCAACCGTGCACCCTACAGGACTAATCCCGAAGAAACTAAGGACATTCAGAAGCAAGTACAAGCGTTGCTAGATAAAGGGTACATTCGTGTTTCTCTTAGCCCTTGTGTTGTTCCTGTTATTTTAGTTCCTAAGAAAGATGGTACATGGCGCATGTGTGTTGATTGTAGTGCGATTAATAACATCATTATTCGATATCGTCATCCTATTCCACGTTTAGAGGATATGCTAGATGAATTGAGTGGTGCTGTTGTTTTCTCTAAAATTGACTTGCGTAGTGGTTATCATCAAAATAGGATGAAAGAAGGAGATGAATGGAAAACTTCTTTCAAAACTAAATTCGACTTGTATGAGTGGTTAGTCATGCCGTTTGGTCTTACTAATGCACCTAGTACCTTCATGCGTTTGATGACTCATGTTTTGAGAGAGTTTATTGGTCGTTTTGTGGTTGTTTACTTTGATGATATACTCATATACAGCCACACCGAATCTGAACATTGCACTCATATTAGACAAGTTTTGCAAGTGTTACGTGATAATAAACTATATGCTAATCTTGAAAAGTGTACATTTGCAAAAGATAAGGTTATATTCCTAGGATTTGATGTATCTAAACATGGAGTAGAGGTAGATCAATCTAAAATTGAATCAATTCAGAATTGGCCTACTCCAATGAATGTAAGTCAAGTGCGTAGTTTCCACGGTCTCGCTGGTTTCTATAGGCGCTTTGTGAAAGATTTTAGCACCATTGCTGCACCATTAAATGATTTGACAAAGAAAGGTGTTCCTTTTGTATGGGGCACGGCCCAAGACATTGCATTTGATACATTGAAATGTTTGCTTACTTCTGCACCATTGCTTGCATTACCTGATTTTTCGAAGCAATTTGAAGTTGAATGTGATGCTAGTGGTATAGGCATAGGTGGCGTTTTGATGCTAGAGGGTCGGCTTATAGCTTATCTTTCTGAGAAATTGACTGGTTCTCGTTTGAATTTTTCAATCTATGATAAAGAATTGTATGCACTTGTTAGAGTACTTGAGGTTTGGCAACATTATTTGTGGCCAAAGGAATTCATCATACATTCTGATCATGAAGCATTGAAATACTTGAAAGCTCAATCAAACTTGCATAGAAGATTAGCTAAATGGGTTAAGTTCATTGAGTCTTTTCCTCACATCATTAATTATAAGAAGGGAAAAGAGAATGTTGTTGATGATGCTATATCTAGGAACAACATGCTATTAACCAATCTTGATGTTAAAATTCCTGGATTAGAAGCTATTTGTGCACTTTATGCAACTGATCATGATTTTGCTGAACCATATCATTTGTGTGCTCTTAGAAACGCATGGGATAAGTATCATATACATGATGGATATTTGTTTCGATCTAACAAACTATGTATTCCAGAATCGTCGTTGTGTTTGTTCTTAGTGCAGGAATCACATACTGGTGGTTTGATGGGTCACTTTGGGCGTGAGAAGACATTGCTCATGCTCGCTGATCACTTTTATTGGCCCAAGATGAGGCGTGATGTGTACAGATTTGTGAGTCGATGCATTACTTGCCACAAGTCAAAATCCAAGCTAAAACCTCACGGTTTGTATACACCTCTCTCTGCACCGACTACTCCATGGGAAGACATTAGTGTGGATTTTGTGCTAGGTCTACCTAAAACTCAGAGAGGTCATGATTCTATATTTGTGGTAGTGGATAGGTTCTCTAAGATGGCTCATTTTATTGCCTGCCACAAAAGCGACGATGCATCGCATGTTGCTAACCTGTTTTTCAGGGACATCGTGAGATTACAGGGAGTACCCAAGACGATTGTTTCTGACCGAGATGTGAAGTTCATGAGCTATTTTGGAAGACCTTATGGGGGAAGCTAGGAACGAAGCTGCTGTTCAGTACTACATGTCATCCCCAAACAGATGGTCAAACGGAGGTGGTGAATAGAACATTGTCACAGCTGCTAAGGACCATGATTAAAAAGAATCTGCGGGAGTGGTAAGAGTGTTTGCCACATGTTGAGTTCGCTTACAACAGGGTTGTGCATTCAACTACTCAGCTTTGTCCTTTTGAGGTGGTGTATGGTTTCAAGCCATTGACGCCACTTGATATGTTGCCTCTGCCATTACATGAGAGAGTTGATATGGAGGCATCAAAACATGTTGATTATGTGAAGAAAATACATGAGAAGTAGAGAGGCAATTGGGAAGAAAGGCAAGAACATTGCTGCTACAAGGAATCAAGCAAGGAAAGAAGTGTTGTTCGAGCCTGGAGATATGGTTTGGGTGCATCTGCGCAAGGACAGATTTCCAATACTTCGCAAGTCCAAATTGAAGCCACGTGGTGCTGGTCCTTACAAGGTGCTAGCCAAACTTAATGATAATGCCTACTCAGTTGATATACCTATTGAGGAGTTTGGTGGTGCTAGCAACAGTTTCAACGTTGCTGATTTGTCACCATATGCTGGAGAAGACCTTGGAGCGTATCTTGTTGTAGAGGAACATGACGACGCGAAGAACTTGAAGAGCTTGATGCACGTGAGAGTGGCCTTGCCATTCCGTCGATGAGGCGTCGAAGATTGTCATTTGTTTCGGCGACGGAGCGTTGGGGCGCTTCATTTTGATGGCCAAAGTTGTGATGCATTGCGTGCATTTGTCTTTCGAGGCCATCAAAGCGGTTGTCGCTGTTCTTGAACTCGGCTTGCGTCTCACCAAATTCTTCATCTTGTCTAGTCTCAAGGGCTTGGCAACGTTCACGGAACTCTTGTCGAACGATGAAGTGACTTGCATGCGTCATGTATGGTCCTTGTTCTTCTTCTTGGGGAGGTGGTTGGCTCGACTCACCGTGCCTATCCATTATGCAAAACACACAAGGATTGTATATGGAAGTGGAATATGATGGTGTTAGCCTTGTACCTCACCTTGGGGGGTTGCACCGAACTAGAAACCATAAGTGAGAACTATTGGCTTGCAACGTGAAAACGCAAAGAACACCCTAAAGAAGGAAAGCTAAAACTCTCAAAAGCGCAAGCTCGATGAACATCAAATAGGTGGTACTTATTGTGCATATCTTGTATCCCACAAATTTATTGCAATCGAACTAGCGTCTCTCCTTGCACTTGTGCGACACGAGCTTATAGTCTTCGCTAGGTAATCATTTGGTTCTTAGCTCACTTTCTCCATCGCACAAGTCCCATTTATCCCACCGTGTGTTTCCTTGTACATAATTCCTATCTTGTGGATTGACTTGTTTGCTTTGTGATCATCATGGTTCTTTACTTGTCATTACAATATCTTGATTTCGGATTGTTCTTGGACACGCCACATTCCATACCTATCCACCATAAGCTTTGTGTGTGTGTGTTTTTTAGTGGTTAGTTGGTTTTGGTGTTCCGCGTGAACTTCACTTTGCTTGGTTTTGATTGCTCTCAAGTGTTGCCACTTGCACGATACTATCTTCCAAGGTAAAGTAAGGTTTTACGTTGCATCCCTAACCCCCTACCACTTCCATATACACCACTTGGTCTTGTGAATCATGTCTAGGGACTCCGGAACCAAGGATGATATATATGAAGAATCCATGATGAGCCACCACGACTATGACTCATCAAGTATAGAGGACATGATGGAGCACTACACCGACAATGGCTCCGCATGCTTGGGTGATATGGAGTTCTACAACAACAATAACTACCCAAGCATGGAAGACTTCAAGAATGACAACGACAAGCTCCTCAAGTCACGTCAACCAAGACGGAGCCCCCACCTCGAGAGCACCAATGTCCACCATCAAATGGACAACTTCAAGCGCGACATGGACAACGACTTTGCCAAAACCATGAGAATGATGGCCAAGACTAATGATGCTTTGCGCTCATTACAACACCTCACCAAGAAGAGTGCCAAAGACAAGGAGCATCGTCGCGAACGTCATGTGGATGACCAAGTGCGCCATCTACATCAACCTTTGGCAAGGCACGCGAATGACCTCCGTCGACACCATCATAAGGCACCTTCAACTACTCGTCACGAACGTCATGTGGATGACTAAGTGCGCCATCTACAGCAACCTTTGGTAAGGCACGCGAATGACCTCCATCGACACCATCATAAGGCACCTTCAACTACTCGTGCCACCACCAAAATGGCACCAAGATCAAGCTCTCCTCCATGCCATCAAGCTTCAATGCCCAAACTTGACGTCCTATATGACGCATGCAACTTCATGGATGAGGAACACGAAGACCTCTACTTCGCCAAGTTGGACGAGTATGCCAAGAGGACTACACAAGCCAAGGTCCAAGATGGAGATGACAAGGTCAAGAATGGTGAGCATGGGACTTCCCCTTCACCAAAGGAGCTACATGGAGTTGAGAGAACCGAGCCTATCCCTACATGCTTGAGTGATGATGTGGTACCAATCCCATGTGAGTATGAGAGCCACTTATCCCACTTGAGTGAAAACAAGAGTGAGATGAGCGACTCCACCATACGTGAGATTGGGTGCTTACACTTGGAGGGCATGAGTGATACACCGAGTGAGTTGAGAGTGGTAGTTGATATGTCATGTGAGACCACTTTGATTTCTAACAACTTACCCTCTACCTCTAGTGTGTTTTCTCATGATGTTCTAGGTTCCATGGATCAAGAAGCGCCAAGCTTGGAGATGATGATGCCTCCAACCAAGAAGATGAACATGGTGGATGACGATGATGCCATCCCCATACATGATGAAGAATTCGCCCACATGGAGGCCAATGCTACCATAACACCCACTTCATATGAGAGGTATGAACAAGGTAACAATATGGGTGTTGATGATGCCATGATCCCACTAGTGGACATGATGATTTGTGATGATTGGCATGCTATGGATGATGTTTGTGATATCACATATGACTCATTGGTATTTCCATGTGATACTTTGCCTTTGCATAATGTTGAGCATGTGAAATTATTTGATTGTGATAATGTTGCCATAGTCATGCCATGCTCTAAACGTTACGTCGATGATATCATTGCTTGGACTTTGTTGAACAATTGCTCTTTCCAATGTTTTGCTTGCAATGATAATCATAATGCTACCCCTCAGACCATGATTTGTCATGAGTGTTTTACAATCTCTCCCATTGCTTGCAATAAGTTGAATAATTGCTCTTTCACTTGTTTTGCTTGCAACAATAATTCTCATATGGTTTATATTGAGATGGCCCCCATAGCTTTCTCAATTTTTGGAGATTTTGATGATTGCCATGATAAGCATGTTCCCCACTTGCATACTCACCCTACACATTTTTGATACTTGATTGACACTAATGGTGATGTGCACAACAAGAGATATGTTATGATGGATGATGTATTTCTCTACCATGCACACACGTTCTTCCTTTTATCTATGATATGTGTAGGTACCCGCACAAGAATGTCAACCTCGGTTGAGCACGAGTTGACAAAAAGAGCTCTAGAGCGCATCCCCAAGTGAGTTAAAGATCGAACCCAGCTCTGATACCTTTTGCATGCTTTGCATCTTTCATGTTGAAAAATTGCTCTTTCCTATGGTTTGATTGCAAGCATGTTGATGGTATTCTTTCACCTTGTGACAATCATGTCTCGTTGCTATTGGATATTGATGCTTTGTGTGTTGCCACAAAAATGTTGAACAATTTCTCTTTCCGATGTTTTATGTGTGCAACCATAATGCCATTATGAGCATGAATTGTCACGAGAGCTTCCAAGTCTCTCATATTGTTGTTGCAACAAACATAAGGACCACTTGCTCTTTCATATGGTTTGTTTGCAAACATGTTGTTTTTGCTTCCGCTTGCGATACTCATACCCCCATGATCTTGGCTTTTGATGATATGTGTATGGCATCCAACATATTGAACAATTGTTCTTTCCAATGGTTAGTTTGCACACATAATGATGTTGTTTTGGATGTTCTTCCGCATGTGTTTTTGCCGAATTCTCCTACTCTTACATCAAAGATGTTGACCAATATTGTCCATTGCTTTGAGTGCCACACTAAGATGTTTTATGGAGTTTTTGAGTTCCCACATTTGGATGATGTTCAAACGATTTCCATGCACTTTGACCTTTCATATGCATCCGGTTTGCTATACTTGAGTTGTGCTAATAGTGTTGTGAACAAGAATGGACATGCCACAATTGACATGCTCCTCTATCACACACGAACATATGTTGCTTGGTCTTTGTTGTGTGAAGGTACAATTGCTTATGCGTCAACCTCTATGGACAAAGAGGTTACAAGATGAACCGAAGAGAGTTACCTATGGCTGCCCTTCAACGAGCCATCTCTACACCCTAAGGTGACTTCCTTCTACTTGAGGACTCATGCTATAATCTTCATGAATTGGCTACGCTTTGAGTGTTGCTTCGCTTTTGTGGTGAGCTTTGTAGGCTTCATGGAAGGCGAAGGAACATTGAAGTGCTGTCAATTCAATCTTCCTGAGGACGACTATATGGTGAACCCCAGGATCAAGAAGGTCTCTCGACATCTTATACTTTGTGATAAGCATGTAGGGTCGAGGACGTGATACGGATCACACCGGTGATCCTTGAGTTTGTCCCGATCTTTCACAGCGAGTAACCTGGATAGGAATCCTTCCAATAACGCCGAAGAACGTCACCTGAAGAAGAGGAACAAATCCAGCAAGCAACATGGAGAAGGACACCACGCCTCAAACCAAAACATGACAATCCTTGATGAACACAAGAACCTCCACGACAATATCAATACGATAGATAACGCGGCATCGCCGTCCTCGAAGGGATGATCACCAAGCAACTCACACAATAGTTTTAGACTCAATTTCTAGCTAACCCTAATCTAGCGGGCGTTCTAGGGCTTACATGGCAGCCGGAACGTCGAAACGACGCGAAACAAAAACGTGTCTGATACAATCTGGTCCGTCCGGATCGGACAAAAACTTACAGGGCCGGATTATCTGGTCTAAGAGGGCCGGATTTTCCGGGGGAAAAGTCCGGTCAAATATCCGCCGCGGTACTAATCATCGCGCACGAAGTCCTTTGCAGAATCTCCAAAGCAGGGCCGGATTATCCGGGGTGTGGGGGCCGGATTATCTAGGGTCTTTTAGGCATGGAAATACTCATTGGAAAGACCTTGGAATTATCTATCCAACAAGTGCTTATTTGCTTGATTTGGAGTTCGTATGAGGAATCCACGTCCGTTTCAATTTCAGGACTTTTTTCTGTCCGAATTGAACGTTCCTTCTTCTTGATGATCTCCCTTGCGCCTACCTCCTGCTCCTCCCTCGCGCATATCGTGCCCATATCATCATCCCCCCCTTCAAGAAGCGTTGTCCCCAACGCTTGCATGTCGGGTCAGAAAGGTGGCGTGATATGAACAATCGCTTCACGCGTCTTCACCATCTTCAAGTCTTGCCTGCCTTCCACTCCGCAACCTCCCTCTCGGCGTGCTTGACTTGAAACAGCCCTTGGCGCCTGCACCTCCTTGCGTCTCCATACGAGCTTTGACATAGGTTCCACCATCTTCTTCTTCTCAACTCTTGTTGGAACTCGTGGTTGCCGAACATGGACCTTCTTTGCACGACCTGGCATAAGATGAGTAATGCCTGGACCACACAACTGACGAACATGTCCATCCTTGCCTCTATGCATCCGCATAACTGTCCCAACAAAATGCCTCACAGGTGTGCTAACAAAACTGTTCTTGTTACCCCACTACACCTCATGCACTGGAACATCAGGAGCACAACTATCATCCGTCTGAACACCTGTGTCAACACAAACAACCTTCTGAACACATGCTGCAACATCCTTCCTCTCAGCAATAAGAGGATGCACTTCAACTGTCTTGTCACTAACAAGTTCCACTGGCTTGTCATCTACAGGCATAGCTGAAGCAATATCAACATTGTCGCACTGTGCATCATGCTCTCCATCCTGCACCTTAGCTAGCCCAGATTTTGGCTTAGCCTTGCGCACCTTCTCCTTATGTACCACCAGCTCTACATTAGACTTTATGTGATCATTCTGCATAGGTTTCAAAGTCTGCTGTTTGCCACCATGCACAAAAGAATATGTATTTGCTCGTCCAGCATGTGTAGCGTTGCGATCATACTGCCATGGACGATCAAGTAACATCCCACATACCTCCAATGGCAACACATCACACTCAATCTCATCAACATAATCACCAACTGTAAATGACACACACACCTTATGAGTTACCTTCACCATACCGCAACTATTTAACCATTGTAGATGCTTAGGTTTAGGAATATGCCATGTGGACAACCCCAACGCTGCCACCATTGCCTTGCTAATGCCATTAGTACAACTTCCTCCATCAACAATCAACTTGCATGCTTTGCCTTTGATCAGACACTGCGCCTGAAATAAATTCCAACGCTGGCCCTTGTCAACTGTCATGCAAGCATCGCCTTGTACCTTCTTGAGTTGCAAATTCAGCCCACTCAACGGTACAACATCCTCCATTGCAGTTGCAACACACACAACAACCTTGTCAACATCAGGCTGCTTCTCTTCAGAAAATTTTGGCACTACCACGCTGACCGGTTGCACTGGAACAACTGCTGGAGCCTCCTTTACATGAGATGGAATAGACATAACTGCAACTTTGGGCGACTGCTGGAGTACTTTCACGGGCTTGGTACAAAATACCTTACGATGAGGAGACATAAAACAGCCATGCAAAAATTACTTAAGTACTTCCAAGTTGCATCAACAATATCCTTCTCACGCACCTCTTTATCCCACCAACGAGCTATCTCCTCATCCACACGTCGTAATGCAAGACGCATACGTGTAGGATTATCCGAATACTCGTATGTATCACACCTGTAAAAACCATCTTGCATATGACGTTCCCACGACTCATATTCCTCATATGTCGCCATATGGACCAGTCTCCAACTGATTTGAGAATCATCACATACTACACCACGCAAGATGTAGAGATAATCATTGTACACATCACCAGATCTCTTCCTAGAAGTGCACCGTTTGCCAAAAAAATCACCCTAACACGACGACATGCTTCCTAGCATGATTGCACAACAAAAAAAATTCAGGGCCGGATTGTCCAATGTTGGAGGGCTGGACTATCTGGGTCGGCCGGATACTCCAGGCGGAAACCGTCGAACACTCCGGTGCGTGGACGTCGAGATCCAATCTGCTCCGCCTCAACTCTCTGATCTCCACCAAGAACACACTCAGCCGATCAATCAACACAATCTCGCCATGAGCAACCTGGTGCTCTGATACCACCTGATACGGATCACACCGGTGATCCTTGAGTTTGTCCCGATCTTTCACAGTGAGTAACATGGATAGGAATCCTTCCAATAATGCCGAAGAACGTCACCTGATGAAGAGGAACGAATCCAGCAAGCAACATGGAGAAGGACACCATGCCTCAAACCAAAACACGACAATCCTTGATGAACACAAGAACCTCCGCGAGAATATCATTACGACAGATAACACGGCATCACCGTCCCCGGAGGGATGCTCACCAAGCAACTCACACAATAGTTTTAGACTCAATTTCTAGCTAACCCTAATCTAGAGGGCGTTCCAGGGCTTATATGGCAGCCGGAACATCCAAACGACGTGAAACAAAAATGTGTCTGATACAATCTGGTCCGTCCAGATTGGACGGAAACTTACAGGGCCGGATTATCCGGGGTCTTTTAGGCGTGGAAGTACTCATTGGAAAGATCTTGGAATTATCTATCCAACAAGTGCTTATTTGCTTGATTTGGAGTTCGTATGAGGAATCCACGTCCGTTTCAATTTCAGGACTTCTGTGTGTCCGAATTGAACGTTCCTTCTTCTTGATGATCTCCCTTGCACCTACCTCCCGCTCCTCCCTCGTGCATATCGTGCCCATATCAGGACGACTCTTTTTGAAGGGAGAGGAGATGATGTAGCCCGACCTTCGGTCGTTACCACATCATGGTCTCCAACTTATGCCAAGTCATCACGGACTCCAAAGGTGAATCGGTTCCTCTATGAGAGCCCACTTCCTACCCCATTGAATGGTATACTACTTCATACTCCGTCCCATATCCATGTTAGGTTCATATCGACAAGTACGGAGGCATGGGAGGAAGGCTGGAGCACCAAGCCCGACAAGACAGAGGCTTGGAAGGGAAGATGGAAGAAGTAGCAGCTAGAGCACCGGAGTCTCCGGACACACCGGAGTCTCCGGTCTGAAGACACCGGAGTCTCTGGACCCATCTCCGGACCGACACCCTGATCGTGTTCGAGGCCAGTCTATCTACCACTCCGGAGATGGACCAGAGATAGAGCAAAGTCTTCGGCCGACACCGGAGTCTCCAGACCCCACACCGGAGTCTCCGGCCTGAACGTATGGGCCTGCGTGCCGCCAATTGGGCCCTTGTCCCATGTACCCCTTAGTCCGCCCAGACTTCCCCTTTCATTCCTAAAGTACCCTTGAACTAGTGTCTGGCCTATATATAGTGCCCCCACCCCCTCATGTAACCCTAGGCATAGATGATAGACTAAAGACAACCCCCTTTGTGGAATCTCTAGTTTTGCCTCATCTCCTTCTACCAAAGGGGATCGACTATCATCACCACCTCGTTGGAGTTTGCATCACGCCTCCCTCGTTGTACAAGGCCTTGGCATCGGTGTCCCTTTGCCAAGACGTCAAGACCCTCTCCAAGGTGTTCTTCCCTCTCCGCGGGGGATCGAGGGAGCATGTTGACCGATCTTTCCTTGCGGGGATTCTATCGGACCGGTGGCCACCGGCGAGAGCAATCGTCCTTGTATCATGTGATTTTTGCGTGTGTTCATCGTGTTCTTCGTGAAGTGTGCGTCCGCTTCTGCTACCTTCTCCCTTTCCCCTCGCTTTCCCATCGATTTGACCACGAGATCCGTGAAGATCGGGCCACCCACGGGGTTACCCCATAACATCCTGGTTTGGAGAGTTTGTGTGATTTATATGCTACTGATCATGATTTTGCTGCTCCATATAAGTTGTGTGTTAATGGGAAAGTGTGGGAAAAATATCATATTCATGATGGGTACTTGTTTCGCGCTAACAAACTGTGTGTTCCTGAGTCGTCTGTGCGTTCGATCTTATTGCAGGAATCACATGCTGGTGGATTGATGGGCCACTTTGGGAGTGAGAAAACACTACTCATGCTAGCTGATCATTTTTATTGGCCTAAGATGAGGCGTGATGTGGACAGATTTGTCAAACGTTGGATTACTTGCAACACCTCCAAACCTGCACCTACTACTCTACCTGCACCTACTACTCCATGGGAAGATATACTCCTCTACCTGCACCTACTACTCCATTGAAGCCTCATGGTTTGTATACTCCTCTACCTGCACCTACTACTCCATGGGAAGATATTAGCATGGATTTTGTATTAGGATTTCCTAGAACTAGGAGAGGACATGATTCTATATTTGTGGTAGTGGATCGTTTTTCTAAGATGGCAAATTTTATTGCCTGCCACAAGAGCGACGATGTGTCGCATGTTGCTAATCTGTTTTTCAGGGACATTGTGCGCTTACATGCAGTACCAAGGACAATTGTTTCTGACCGTGATGTGAAGTTCATGAGCTATTTTTGGAAGACGCTTTGGGGTATACTGGGAACAAAATTATTATTCAGCACTACTTGTCATCCCTAAACTGATGGACAAATAGAGGTGGTGAATCGCACATTATCACAGTTGTTGCAATCTATGATCAAGAAGAATCTGCGTGTTTGAGAGGATTGCTTACCCCATGTCAAGTTTGCATATAACAGGGTTGTACACTCTACCACACAGTTGTATCCTTTTGAGGTGGTGTATGGTTTCAAACCCATCACACCACTCGATTTGCTGCCTATTCCTAATCAAGAAAGAGAAAATATGGAGCCTACCAAGAGGGCAGATTTTGTGAAGAAGATACACATGAAGACAAAAGAAGCTATTGAGAAGAAGGGCAAGGACAATGCTAGCCGTGTCAATAAGAAGCAAAAGGAGGTGCTATTTCAGCCAAGGGACATGGTTTGGGTTCATTTTCGCAAGGACAGATTTCTAGAGAAGTGTAAGTCAAAGCTACTTCCTCGGGGTGCTGGTCCTTACAAGGTTCTTGCCAAGATTAATGACAATGCCTAGAAGATATATTTTCCTATTGAGGAGTTTGGTGTCAGTAATTCTTTCAATGTGTCTGATTTGACACCCTATGAAGAAGAAGATATTGACGCGTCGGGGTCGACGCCTTATGAAGGGGGGAGGATGATGAGGACATCTCTACCATTCTTCCATCATTCAATGAAGATAATGATGCAAAGATTCAAGACACTAATGAAATCAGAATTGGACCTATTACATGGGCTAGAGCCAAGTTATTGAAGCAACAGGTGAATTCCTTCTTAGTTGGTTCTGGAATATTATTTGATCAGAATTTTATGCTACCTAAATCTTTGCATCTATGTTTGATCAGGTATGAGGAAGGCCAAGGAGCTGAGGAAGAAGCATCCACGCTGAAGCAGAAGAAAGAAGAAAAGCTTCTCTGCCGCGGTAGGATTTTGGCCAATTCCCTGTCATGGCAGGAGGTTGGCGCCAGGGGAGGAGAGGGAGGCATGCGCTAGGAGGAGAACCAGAAGGGGGTGGCCTCACCCTGCGTGCGTGGCCCGTGAGCCGCTTTTGCCAGGCCCTAAGGGGCTGGTCTGTATCCGACTCGGCCCCACCTGGGTCGAGTTTTAGATGTGTGCGGCTAGACTCCCATATAGCCAGCGGCCACCCCCTCCTCTATTCTTTAGACTTGTTTTAGACTAAGAACCCTAGATTGGATTGTTGCAAGCATTCCTCTTGAATCCTCCGATATTGTGATTGTGTTTCGTTAGACAATATCAAATTGGCTCTTATTAAGTGTTATCTATCGTTCCACTGGGAATTGGTAGATTGCAAACCGTTCGTGATCCGGGATCACGTGTGCAAGTGTGTGGTGTTGCGAATATCCATAGGGCCAAAGATCTGTTGCATTGGCAACGGGGGAGTAGCCGAGAGATAGTTCGTCAACGTCTCACAAGTTATCTCCGTCAACATCATCATCATCTATGCAACTCACTGAGAAGATCGGGCCACCCCTTATCAGATGGTGTGCTTCTTGCCTTGCTTGTGGCCTTGAAGAGAAATCACCAGCATAGTTTGACGTTCCGACGTGCCGTGGGGAAGGTACATAGTTCGAAGAACTTCCATTTTCAACCACGGGGGTGTCATTGCATCTTGTAGCACTTGGATGAAGATCTTGTTGAAGAGGAGCATGACGACACGAAGAACTTGACGAATTTGATGCACATGAACACGGTCTTGCCATTCCGTTGTTGAGGTGTCGAAGATTGTCATTTGTTTCGTCGACAGAGCATTCTAGTGCTTCATTTTGGTGGCCAAAGTTGTGATGCATTGCATGCATTTGTTGTTCGAGGCCATTGAAGCGGTTGTCGATGTTCTTGAACTCGGCTTGCGTCTCGCCAAATTGTTCATCTTGTCGCTTCTCAAGGGATTGGCAACATTGACGGAACTCTTGTCGGACGATGAAGTGACTTGTGCGCGTCATGAACGGTCCATGTTCTTCTTCTTGGGGAGGTGGTTGGCTCGACTCACCGTGCCTATCCATCATCCAAACACACAAGGATTCTATATGGAAGTGGAGTATGTGGTGGGGGAGACCTTCAACCTCACCTTAGGGATTGCACCAAACTAGAAACCACAAGTGAGCTATAAGCGTGCAAAGTGAAATCACAAAGAAATCTCACACTAAAGAAAGAACTAACTCTCAAAAGCTTTTGGTGGAAGGTTCGTGATGCAGCCCGTCCTACGGACGCTCCTACATCTACACCAACAAGTCCCCCAAGTGGACCCATGACTCGAGCCCGAGCCAAACTCCTACAAGCTAAGGTGAACTCGCTCCTCTCCTCGTGCCAATTTGATACCTCCTTGGATGGTGTGCTACTTCATGCAACTACACTATGCATCATCAGGTACGAAGCCTCGACTCATCACCAAGCACCCAAGGATGGAGAACAAGGAGCGGAGCATGAAGCAGGAGCCGCTGGAGCTGCTCAGACCGAAGTCTCCGGTCTATGCACACCGGAGTCTCCGGTCCACCAAAGTCTCCGGCCTGAAGACACCAGAGTCTCCGGCCCCACCTCCGGTCTTCCCCCAGAATCGAGCTCGGGGTCAATCTGACTGCCCCTCCGAACGCTGGTCCGGAGACCGACCGGAATCTCCGGTCCAGACCGGAGACTCCGGTCCACCACACCGAAATCTCCGGACCGACCGTCGCCAGGCATGTAAAAGGCCTTTGGGCCTTTGGCCCATGTACCCCTTAGTCCGCCCAGAACTTGTCTTTTATTCCTAAAGTACCCCTGACTGTGTGGCTGGCCTATATATAGTCCCCCACCTCTATTGTAAACCCTAGGCATGATATTGGAATTAGTGGAAACCCCTTTGTGGATCTATCGAGTTCTTGCCTCATGCTCCTTGACCAAGGAGCACCAATATCCCCAAACCTCATTGGAGTTTGCATCGTGCCTCCGCGTTGTAGAAGGCCTTGGCATCGGTGTCCCTTTGCCAAGACAGCAAGATCTCACCGAGTCTCCCATCTCGCCGTGCCGGTTCGAGAGAGAGTCCTCCGCCCGACGCTGATCCTAGGGATTGCGCCGGACCGGTCACCCCCGGCGTGAGCTATTGGTGTGTATCGTGGTTTTGTGTGTGTGTGTCCATCGTGTTCTTCGTGTGTGCGTTCGTCCTGTTCATCCTCCCCGCGCTCCATCCTCGATTTGAAAGCGAATCGTGAAAGATCAGGCCACCCTAGAGGTTTGCCCTCAACATATTGGTATCAAGAGCTTCGTTGCTCACGATTTCCCCCACAAATTTTTCTTCTATCCACCAAAAATTCGAACCCCCCCCCCCAAAAAAAACAGCCCAAATTTTCCTTTGGATCGATCTCTTGATTTGGAGTGTTATTTGTGATTTTGATCGAACCAAACCTTGTCTTAGGTGTTGGTCCAGTTTTATCCTGCGTTTTCCCAGCCCAATTTGGCCAATTTTTCGCGGATTTGACCCAAGGCGTGGATTTCCGCTCAAGAGCACGAGCAATTCGTGATCTGACTCCATACCGGAGTCTCCGGCCTGCACACCGGAGTCTCCGGCCTACACCGGAGTCTCCGGCCTACCCACACCAGAGTCTCCGGCCTGTACCGGAGTTTCCGGCCTGAAACCCCAGAGTCTCTGGCCTGACGCCTGATTTTGACAGTTTTGCCTCTAATCTCGCATTGGCTAATTTCCTCTTGTTTGTTTGTGCCTGTGGGCGTGTCGTCAACTAACAACAAGCTTCCGCATCAACAAACCCCGCGATCATCGACACCACGGCCCACGAACATCATCCCGCACCACCGACGCCAAGTTCATCATCAAAGAAGGTATAACTTGCGTCACCTTGTTAACCCCTATCTTCCTTTGTGTGTACCTATCCCATGAGAGTGGCTCATCTTGTGTTTGCTTGAGCATAGTGCATTTGTCCTTGGATAGTGAGTGTGCAAGCGCAATATCAAGTGTGACTAGGTAGCATCAAGGGAGAGCAAAAAGAAAGAAAGAAAAAGATACAAAGAAAAAGCAAAAGAAAAATAGTCTCCCATTGCCAAAGAGAGTCTCAAAGCTTGTAAGCAAGAGAGAAAGAAGAGCGCCCAAGGCAAGTGCACAAATCCGTTGCTCATTTTCCCTCTTTGCAAACGAGCCATGGTCTCTCCTTGCATTGGCACGACAACGAGCTTAGTCTTCGTTAGGACATTTTGTTTGCTCATTTTCATAGTCGTGTCAATCCCAACTTTCTCCATGTGTGTGTATATAGTCGTAGGTTCCCGTCACCCTTTTGAGTTGTTGACCTTCGCCTTTGACTTGAGTTTGTTGGATTTTACCCACTTTTGACTATCCCTTTTCTTTTGGTTGGTTCTTTGGCATTCCACAATCCTAACCTACCACCAACAGGCTTTTGAGAGTTAGTTCTTTCTTTAGTGTGAGTTTTCTTTGCAATTCCACTTTGCACGCTTATAGCTCTCACTTGTGGTTTCTAGTTTGGTGCAATCCCCAAGGTGAGGTACAGGGCTAACACCAGCATATTCCACTTCCATATACAATACTTGTGTGCTTTGCATGATGGATAGGCACGGTGAGTCGAGCGAACCACCTCCCCAAGGAGAAGATCAAGGACCATACATGACGCGCGCAAGTCACTTCATCGTTCGGCAAGAGTTCCATGAATGTTGCCAAGCCCTTGAGACGCGACAAGATGAACAATTTGGCGAGACGCAAGCCGAGTTCAAGAACATTGACAACCGCTTCGATGGCCTCGAACGACAAATGCACACAATGCATCACAACTTCGGCCACCAAAATGAAGCGCTACAACGCTCCGTTGCCGAAACAAATGACAATCTTCGACGCCTCATCGACGGTATGGCAGGGCCACGTTCATGCGCATCAAGCTCTTCAAGCTCATCGTGTCGTCATGCTCCTCCTCAACAAGATCTTCAACCAAGTGCTCCAAGACGCAATGATGCCCCCCTGGTTGAAGATGGAAGTTCTTCGAACTATGTACCTTCCCCACGGCACACCGCAACATCAAGCTATGATGGTGATTTCTCCTCAAGGCCAAGAGCAAGGCAAGAAGCACACCGTCATCACGCTAGGGCATTAGTTCTCCAGCAAGAGCAACCGCAAGTGCAACCACAGGTGCAACCGCGAGTATTCCACCATCGACCGCGACACATACTTGACACAACAAGTGATGACTCCAACTTGGAGAATCAAGCTCGTCATCGACATGAAGCTCTCCAAGATCCTCCTCCTCGTCATCAATGTCATGAACATCCGCACCAATACCATGGTCATCACGAGGCGCCTCCTCCACCTCAATAAAACTTGGAGCGTCAAGTGATACAAATTGAGCGACGCCCACCACGTCAAGAGGCTCATGACCATGTTCTTCGCCGTGAGGCCAATGTGCCTAACCAACATCACCAACTAAGGAACAAGCCTCCTCTTCGTCATCAACCGCGTCATGAGGCTCCACATCCACAACAACCTCATGGAGCCCAAGTGCCTCAACACCGTCAACAACCGCGCCAAGAGCAAGAGCAAGCTCCTCAACAACAATATCAAGAGCAAGCTCCGCAACAAGGACGCGAGAACCAAGTTCCACCTCCCCAACTACAAGATCATCAACAAGGTCACCAAGCTCGTCGCAATGACCGCAACGATGAACAAACTTTTGGCAAGCTCAAGTTCACAATGCCCAAGTTCACCGGATCCAATGACCCCGAAGAATACCTCTTGTGGGCACTCAAAGTCGACAAGATCTTCCGCATGCACAACTATAGCAACGAGAAGATGCTCGCCATGGCTTCGCTTGAGTTTGATGATTATGCCAACCTTTGGTGGGAACAAGTTCAAGTTGCTCGTGATGCAAGACAAGAACCGCCAATCACAACTTGGCATGACATGAAGGATCACATGAGATCCAGGTTCGTCCCCGCGCACTACACGCGTGGCCTCTTCAACAACCTTCAAGCGCTTCGTCAAGGGACAAAGACCGTGGAAGAGTACTTCAAGGAAATGGAACTCAAATTGATTCGCGCCAACATTGATGAACGCATGGAGCAAACAATGGCACATTTCCTTATTGGGTTGAACCATCCCATCAAGCGCATCGTCGAGTTCCAAACATACAACACCATGGTTGAGCTTGTGCACATCGCAACAAAGGCTGAACATCAAGTGCAAGAGGATATCAAGTACAACAAGCCCAAGACGTACTTCACCTACAAGCAAGCTTCAACCGCTACACCAACAAGTTTCAATGGAAGCTCCTCAAGTACCTCCAAGCCTTCCTTCAAGCGCACACTTCCTCAAGGAAAACTGCCCCCAAGTGGCAAACAAGCAAAGAGTGATACACCTTTCATTGGTGAATGCTACAAGTGTGGAGGTAAAGGACACAAGTCGGCCGAATGTGGAAACAAGAAAGTCTTGTTCATCCATGACAATGGTGATGAAGAGTACTTGAGTGAAGATGAGTTTGATGCCCGTGTCAAGGAAGCAACGGCAAGGCAACGAGTGGAAGATGATCAAGAACTCCTCATGTGTGAACATGACGCAAGTCCATCGCTTGTCGTCACAAGGATCTTGACCACTCAAGCACAAGAGCATTAATACCAACGCTCCAATATCTTCCAAACACGAGCCGACATCAATGGCAAATCTATCAAGGTGATCATTGACGGAGGGAGTTGCCACAACCTTGCTAGCACCGAGTTGTGTGAGAAGCTCACTCTCACCCTCCATCCGCACAAACACCCCTACCATGTGCAATGGCTAAGTGACCAAGGGTCCGTGAAGATCAAGCATATTGCATCGGTCTCTTTCGCCATTGGTCCTTACAAAGATACGGTGGAGTGTGATGTGGTTCCTATGATAGTTTGCCACATGCTTCTTAGTCGACCGTGGCAATTTGACAAGGCTGCTCAACATGATGGCCGCACCAATGTATACACCTTCAAATGGCTTAATAAAACATGTGTTTTGCAACTGATGACTCCTAGCCAAATAATTGCGGACAATGCAAAGGCTGTAGAGAGGGCACAAAGCACGACACCTACTTGTGAGAAGAGCGGTGAGAGAGAGAACCGCCTCATAGTGAGTGAGAGCCAAAAGCCAAACTCGAGTGGAAAAACTAAGAGTGTTCTCCTTGCCACCAAAAGTGACATGAGAGATGTTCGGAACAACCCATCCATCTTGCACTATGTCCTCCTTTGCAAGGGACTAGCGCAAGGAACTAATGAATTAACCAATGTTCCTCCATCTTTGATGAGTGTTTTGCAGGAATTCAAGGATGTGTTCCCCGAAGAGCTCCCACATGGACTACCTCCTCTTCGCGGCATCGAACATCGCATTGATCTCATCCGCGGCACACCTCTTCCAAACCGCGACGCCTACCGCACGAACCCGGAGGAGACAAAGGAGATCGAACGTCAAATCAACCAACTCGTCTCCAAAGGTTTGATCCAAGTTAGCACTAGTCCAAGTGCCGTACCCGTGATTCTTGTTTCAAAGACAGATCATACATTACGGTTATGCATGGACTGCTGTCCAATCAATGCTATCACCGTGCGTTATCGACATCCCATACCACGTCTCGATGACATGCTTGATGAGTTCTGTGGAGCCACTATTTTTTCGAAAATTGATCTTTGTAGTGGTTACCATCAAATACGCATGGCTGAAGGTGATGAGTGGAAAACCGCCTTCAAGACCAAACTTGGTCTCTATGAATGGTTGGTTATGCCCTTTGGTTTGTCTAATGCTCCATCCACCTTCATGCCCTAATGAATCATATCTTGCATTCTCTCATTGGAAAAAGTGTTGTTGTCTATTTCGATGATATTCTTGTTTATAGCAAATCACTTGAGGACCATATAACACATGTCAAAGAAGTTTTGCAAATCCTTCGACATGAAAAGCTTTATGCTAATCTTCCCAAGTGCACTTTTGCTAAGGACAAGTTGATTTTTCCTGGATTTGTCGTTTCTTCGAAGGGAATTGAAGTTGATGTTTCCAAGGTAAAGGACATACGTGATTGGCCCATCCCAACAAATGTGAGTGAACTCTGAAGTTTTCATGGGTTGGCCGGTTTCTATCGTCCCTTTGTGAAAGACTTTTCAACCATTGCTTGTCCCCTTAACGAATTGACCAAAAAGAATGTCACCTTCGTGTGGGGCAAAGCACAACAAAAAAGCTTTTGATGAACTTAAAAAGAGGCTCACCGAAGCACCTCTTCTGCCTTTACCGGATTTCACAAAAACTTTTGAGATAGAGTGTGATGCTAGTGGTATTGGCATTGGAGGAGTCCTTATGCAAAACGGACGTCCTATAGCCTACCATAGCAAGAAACTTGATGGTGCTCGCCTTAACTATCCGATTTATGACAAAGAGCTTTTTGCCTTAGTTCGTGTCCTTCAAGTTTGGCAACACTACCTATGGCCCAAGGAATTTATCATACAGTCCAACCATGAGTCGTTGAAATATCTCAAAGGCCAAGCTAACTTGAGCAAGAGACACGCTAAGTGGGTTGAGTTCATGGAGTCTTTTCTGTACATTGTCAAGTATAAGAAGGGCAAAGATAATGTAGTTGCGGACGCTTTGTCTCGCAAACACACAAGCCTTCTTATGAGACTTGAAATCAACGTGTTGGGTCTTGAGGAAATAAAATCTTGGTATGCTTCCGACCCGTTCTTTGAACCAATTTTCACAAAGTGCTCCAATGACAAAGGAGTTGATGATTTGTATTTGCATAAGGGCTTTCTTTTTAAACAAAACAAGCTATGCATTCCGAAGTCGTCGCTTCAACTTTCGCTTCTCCAAGAATCTCATGGTGGAGGCCTTATGGGTCACTTTGGTCAAAACAAGACATTGGACATGCTCTCTAATCACTACTTTTGGCCCAAGATGAAGCGTGGCGTATAACGCTATGTTCAACGATGCATGACATGTGTTCAAGCTAAGTCGCAAGCTAACCTTTATGGTCTTTATATGCCATTGCCTATTCCTCATACCCCTTGGTCCGACATTAGCATGGATTTCGTGTTAGGATTGCCTAGATCTAAGCATGGTCATGATTCTATATTTGTTGTTGTGGATCGTTTTTCCAAAATGGCACACTTCATATCGTGCCATAAGACCGATGATGCTTCACATGTTGCAAATCTGTTTTTCAGGGAAATTGTCCGTCTTCATGGTGTGCCAAGGACAATCGTCTCCGATCACGACGTCAAATTCACGAGCTACTTATGGAAGACCCCCATGGCCAAGCTCGGCATCAAGCTACTCTTTTCATCCGCATCGCATCCCCAAACTGATGGTCAAACCGAAGTTGTCAACCGAAGCCTCAGGACTCTCCTTCGTGTGTTCATCAAGAAGAACTTGAAGGATTGGGAGGAATGCATCCCACACGCCGAGTTCGCCTACAACCGTGCCAAGCACTCAACAACCAAGATGAGTCCATTCATGATCGTCTATGGTTTCGAGCCCCTCACCGCGCTAGACATCCTACCACTACCTCTCCATGAGCGCACGAACATGGACGTCGAGAAGCGCGCACAAGCTATGAAGAAACTTCATGAAGAAACAAGAGCTACTATCGAACAACAAGTCCTTCGCCAAGATTCAAGGTTAAACAAGGACAAGAAGGAGATGATCTTTGAAGAAGGTGACCTTGTGTGGATACACCTAAGCAAATACCGCTTCCCCAAGGAACGTGACTCCAAGCTCAAGCCAAGAGGAGATGGTCCCTTCAAGGTCCTCAAAAGAATCAACAACAACGCCTACATCATCGACATACCGACCTCCAAGTACCTTGCAAGCAATACATTCAATGTCAAGGATCTCTCACCGTACCATGGAGATGTTAAAGATGATAACCATGAAGAGTCGAGGACGACTCTTTCCCAAGGGGGGAGCTAATGCAGCCCATCCTACGGACGCTCCTACATCTACACCAACAAGTCCCCCAAGTGGACCCATGACTCGTGCCCGAGCCAAACTCCTACAAGCTAAGGTGAACTCGCTCCTCTCCTCGTGCCAATTTGATACCTCCTTGGATGGTGTGCTACTTCATGCAACTACACTATGCATCATCAGGTACGAAGCCTCAACTCATCACCAAGCACCCAAGGATGGAGAACAAGGAGCGGAGTGTGAAGCAGGAGCCGCTGGAGCTCCTCAGACTAGAGTCTCCGGTCTACGCACACCGGAGTCTCCAGTCCACCAAAGTCTCCGGCCTGAAGACACCGGAGTCTCCGTCCCCACCTCCGGTCTGCCCCCAGAATCGAGCTCGGGGTTAATCTGACTGCCCCTCCGAAGGCTGGTCCGGAGATCGACCGGAATCTCCGGTCCACCACACCGGAATCTCCGGACCGACCGTCGCTAGGCATTAAAAGGCCTTTGGGCCTTCGGCCCATGTACCCCTTAGTTCGCCCAGAACTTGTCTTTGATTCCTAAAGTACCCCTGACTGTGTGGCTGGCCTATATATAGTCCCCCACCTCTACTGTAAACCCTAGGCATGATATTGGAATTAGTGGAAACCCCTTTGTGGATCTATCTAGTTCTAGCCTCATGCTCCTTGACCAAGGATCACCAATATCCCCAAACCTCGTTGGAGTTTGCATCGTGCCTCCGCATTGTACAAGGCGTTGGCATCGGTGTCCCTTTGCCAAGACGTCAAGATCTCACCGAGTCTCCCATCTCGCCGTGCCGGTTCGAGAGAGAGTCCTCCGCCCGACGCCGATCCTAGGGATTGCGCCAGACCGGTCACCGCCGGCGTGAGCTATTGGTGTGTATCGTGGTTTTGTGTGTGTGTTTTATCGTGTTCTTCGTGCGTGCGTTCGTTGTGTTCATCCTCCCTGCGCTCCATCCTTGATTTGAAAGGGAATCGTGAAAGATCGGGCCACCCTAGAGGTTTACCCTCAACAGTTAGGGTTGTGGAAAACCAAACGAAACGATCCAAAGAAAAGGGTTATTGTCAAAAGTGGTAGAGAACCAAAGATCAAAAGCAAAAAAGGAAACGATCTACAAAACACAAGGATACACACACGTGGAGACGGATGTGGTTAGCACGACTATAAAATGAGCACAAGATGTCCTAACGAAGACTACGCTTGGTGTCGTGCCAACGCAAGGAGAGACCACAACTCGTTCGCCAAAAGAGAAATAAGCAACGGATTTGTGCACTTGCCTTGGTCACGCTCTATCTCTCTCTTTGTATTGGGAGACTTTGTATCTTTCTATTTTTCTTTTTCTTTTCTTTTTCTCTTTTTTTGATACTTTTTCTCCCTTTCTATACTACTATGTCACGTTTGTATTTGCGTCAACACTCTCACTTTTCCAATGGCAAGTGCAGAATGCTTAGGCAAACACAAAATGAGTTGCTCTCATAGGATAGATACACACAAGGAAGAATGGTTAACAAGGTGGAGCAAGTTATACCTTCGGTATTGACGACTTGCTACCGGTGGAGGGGGATGATGTTTGGTGTCACGGTGTCGAGGAGCACGGTATGTGATGACTTGTAGAAGCTTGAAGTTAGTTGGGGCGACAGGACAGGGGGCACGAACAACACACGTGGAAAAATTGGACAAAATTGGGTGAAATCTGAATTTTTTGCGGCCAAACCGGCGGTGCCGAGCCTGGCGCCGTAATTTCCATTCGCCGGATTATGCGCCGAAATTTCCTGCGGCTGGGCCGGTCCGCCGAGCCTAGAGCCGGTTTGAATTCGTCACGAACTCCAAAAGTCAAATCGGTCAAAATTTTCGGAAATTTGTCCAAATTGGGCTAGGAAAAGGTTCTAGGAAGGTAGATCGGTACCCAAAACCACAAAAAAGCACCAAATCTGGAGATCGATCTGAAGGCAAATTTGGGGCTATTTTTGGGGATTTCCGAATTTTTTGGTGGATAGAAGAAAATTTTGTGGGGGAATCCGTGAGCAACGAAGCTCTTGATACCAATATGTTGAGGGCAAACCTCTAGGGTGGCCCGATCTTTCACGAATCCCTTGAAATTTAGGAGGGGAAAGAGGGGGAGGACGACATCCACGGACTCACACACGAAGAACACGATGAACACACGCACACGCGAAGACACAATACACACCAATAGCTCACGCCGGCGGTGACCGGTCCGGCGCAATCCCTAGGATCAACCTCGGGCGGAGGACTCTCTCTCTCGAACCAGCACGGTGAGTAGGCAGACTCGGTGAGATCTTGACGTCTAGGCAAAGGTACTCCGATGCCTAGGCCTTGTACAACGCGGAGGCATGATGCAAACTCCAACGAAGTTTGTGATATTTGCTGCTCCTTGGTCAAAGGAGCATGAGGCAAGAACTAGATAGATCCACAAGGGGTTTCCACTAATTCCAAATATCATACCTAGAGTTTATAATAGAGGTGGGGGACTATATATAGGCTACCCACCAGTTCAAGATTACTTTAGGCATAAAAAGGTAAAAACTAGACAAAATAGGAATATTCTCGGGCATCAAACCCATGTAGGCGTTCGGGGAGGCGATTCCGGCAATAAGTCCTGCGGCACCGGAATCATCGCCGGAATTTTCTGGTCGCCTCCGGAAATTCCGGTCGAAACCGGAATGACTCACAGAGAAGCATTCCGGCGTGCGCCGGTCAATTCCGGCATGCGCCAGAATTTCCGGTCAGTGGTCCGCTCCGCCGGATGGTGCGCTGGGATTTCCGGCGTGTGTTCCGGTCCGCCGGTCCTACCGCCGGTTTGGTCGGGGCCTTCATCTTGTGATTTCTTGGCTCCTTCTCTTGGCATTCTTTCATAGGGTTCATACCTGATGATGCATAGAGTATTGGAATGAAGTAGCAAGCCATCCAAAGATGTATTAAAATCACATGAGACAAGGAGCGAATTTACCTTAGCTTGAAGGAGCTTGGCTCGGGCACGAGTCATTGGTCCACTTGGGGGACTTGGTGGTGTAGATGTAGGAACGTCCGTAGGACGGGCTACATCATAAGTTTTACATTACTATTTTAGTTTTGCATTAGTAATAAAGTTCGCATCATTAGAATTCCCTTCAGGAATAGTCGATCCCATTTATGAAATTCCGAGTTTATTATCATATATGGAGCAATATTGAGTTTGTGTTTGTCCTATTGGATATATGAATGGCTTGAATATAATTTTACTTGCACTTGATGATAACAATAGGAGTCTTCCACACTATTGGTATTAATGGAACATGCAAAGATAATTTGGTTAATATGTTGTAAGTACATGGTTTGATTTATAAAGAAAGAAAAATTATCTAATCAGTTAAGTTGAAAAAGAAACCTTGAACAAAGGAAAATTAGAAGTGCTATCAAATTAGAGTGAGAACAAGACGAGATAGAATATTCAAGCTATAAAGATTGCTTCATATACGATTAGAATTTGGTAATTGAGATCGTTAGACTTTGGATTCCTACATGAAGTGAAATGTATGGCTAGCTCCTTTGTATAGCACTTAAACAAAATTGTGAGCATATATAAAAATAGAGAACAAAAAGAGTGAATGTGCAAAGAGCAAATAGGCATACACCACTATAGTGTAGTATGACAAAGAGACATTTTGAGATTCTGAATCCCAAGTGAATATGTTAATCCTAATACACTTGGGACTACCTCGCTAACTCATTCGGTCGAACCGAATACTTTTACATCATGTTAAGATTCATCTTGTGTGAACTGTTGATCACTAAGGTGTGGAAGACTTCTAATATTATTCGGATGGTTCGAGTAAGGTACTATTCATGAACTTATTCCTATGTATCATATATGATAAACACATGTTGTAACTGCCTCATTTATTTTATCGACTCAACTTCATGAATACGAGGATCACATCCATTAAGCTAAACTTTCTCAGGAGTAGCAAGAGTCTAAGCTTGGGGAAGTTGATGAGTGCATAATTGCATCATATTTTATATTATTATTTTGCATTGTAGTTGTAGGATCTTGGTATTTTACGGTGTTCACGCGCACATTTTATGTCTGTTTTCACCAGGATCAAGACAGATGATGGACACAATGGACACAATTCTTGGAGTAGTTGTATTGGCGAGAAAAGGAGTCAAAAACAACGTAAATCGCTTATTTGGAAAATGTTAATAACACCAGAAGAAAACCTGAAGCGATCGAGGCATCCAGAGGGTTTGTGTGGCATCCCGCAAAACCACTACTAGAAAATCGCGTTGTTTTTGTGCATTGCATCATCATGACCGCATGCTCATGTCATCATGCCACATTGCATTTGAGCATCGTCATCATCTTGCATTTGCTTGCATAAAACTATTTGCGGAAAAACCTGTTTTTGTTTTCTAAACGCCCCACCTTTATTCAAACATCAAAACCCGGGTCTCCGGATTATTTTGTTTTGTCTGCTATCGGTTTGCAGAAGCCTTGTTTTAAACAAATAAAATATTAAATTATTTTAGTGGGGGCAGTCGGACGGGCCGATTCGACCCGAACGACCACCCCCAGTACAAAAACCGTCCACCTAAACCGGCCCACCCATATCCTAAACCTACCAAACTACCTACCCAGCCCAACCCTCCACCTCACCCCAACCAGTAGCAGGCTGCCACCTCACCTCTCTCCCTCTTCCCCTCCAATCCGCTGCTGCCACGTCACCCCAGCCACCTCTCTCACCCCACCAACCCCGCCAGCCTGTCCCCACCTTCCACCACACACTCCGGCCACCTCGTCCCTTCGCCCACCCGGGCCTCGCCTCCCTTCATGGCCCTCCCCAACCGCCTGGCCTCCTCTCTCCCCAAGGCCCGCCTCCGCCCTCCTCCTGCCGCCCCTCCGCCCGCCCGCAGCCCGCAGTCGCCTGGCGCCTCCTCGCCGCCGAAGCCTCTCTCCCCTCCGTCGCGCCCCCCCAGCTCGGCCGCCTGCGCCCCGTCGACCTCCCCGCCTCCGGTCCGCCACCAACCGCGTCTGCAGCCCCGACCTCCGCCCGCAGCCACGCGATCCCGGGCCACCGTCTGCACCGGCCTGCCGCACCGGCGTTCCCCTCCTTGGCCTCGACGCCTTGAGCTTGACCGTCTGCGTGCCTCGGCCCGTGCATGCTGCTGCTATATGTTTAAGTACAGAATAAGTTGGGATGTGCCTCTGCTGTCGATGTAAGCTCGACCAAGTTTTCTGACAATCTTCGACATGGATATGCCGAGGATGCTATGGTGCTGAACAAGATCGGTCCTGGAATTGGTGTGGCCCAGAAGCAGTAAAACGACACCCCGGTGCCGGTTGCAAGTCCACACCGACAAGGGATTTTGGAACTGCCAAGATCTCCGTCCTAGAACCCGAAGACCGAACACGAGCGCCAAGATCGCCTTCCCGGACCCCTGAAGATCGATCCGAAGCGCCAGGACCCGAACCTGAAGGACGCCAAGATCACCGACGCGGAACTCCAAGTTCTTCATCCCGGATGCCAAGGCCGACACGATGGCGCGGACCCGACAAGATCTGCGCAACGTTAAGATCTTCGCGACGACAGGAACGACATCGACCAGAGAGAATCCGGTGCACCCCCGGACACCGAGACCCCGGTGCGACAAGTACTTCTTCCCGGAACGCAAGATCTGCCCCGTTACCGAGCACGAGAGAACGATTCTGCCGAGACCGATCCCCGTCGAACCCTGAGACCGGACTCAACCTCGGACCCCAAGATCTTCCGAACCCTAATGTGTGACCCCTTTCTTGAGCCCTATTTTATAAATGTAATACAACTTGTTGCATATTGAATTGTCATACTCGCATGCATATTGTCATGTGGTTGGGGGCACTATGCCGATTCACCTTATAATCAAATATGGGGCCCATATGCGGGCAAATCTAGCCTTATATTGGCCTCATTTAAATTTGTGTAGCGAACCGGTGATATATTTTGCCTTGCTCAAACAACATTTAATTTATGGGTATCTAAACAACTTGAACCATTCAATTAATTGTCGGGACCCCGGTTCCGCTTAATCTGGCCTAATTGCATCGCATCTTGCCATGTCATACATCATACATGCATCATGCCCGATCTTTTGCCATAGTATTAAATAGTGCATCCGGTGTTCCTTCTAGTGTTTTGCTTCTTCGCGGATAAGGCCGTTGAGTTGATGCGAATGTCGACCCGATCTATGGATGAACCTTCGGCAATGTTTTTCAGGCGAGCATCTCCCCCTTTCTACCTATCTTACTTTTATAGTATTTATTCCCTCCTGTTGATCTATTACTATACGTGTTGCGATGCTTTAGTTTTCCGTACCGTGATATCCCTTGCAGCCCTATATTGCCTTGGACACACCCTATTACCTGTTGTTTGGTAGATAGTTGGACTTGCGCGTCGTAGTCGCTTGCTCAAGTGCTGTTATGCGGTCGTCAAGTGCCACGATCGTTGATATATTGCCGCATGTTGATGTTGGAGATGATCATAGTTTTACTTATCGCTCACTTTAATTCCTGTTTAACAACTAAAATTGAAATAAGCAGAGGCATCGATTGGGTGATAGATAATATTTGGTTTCAACGCCCACTTGTGTCCCGTGGGACCCAGTACTTGATACTGTTCCTTGATTTATCGCTATATCCACATCCGGGAGGCTTATGGACCCCCGAGCCGAGCTTGATTCATTCTTATTTCTTGGGGCCACAAACTAGTTTGAGGTTTTATTTACGATCCTGTACTTATGCCATGCTTTATCGCTTTATTTAAATTGTGCGATGGATAGCACCTTTGCTTTAGGATTGCGGAGTGTTTTCATGTCGACAAGCCCGAAGTTTTGGGTTCCTCGTTACAGCCATACCATTGGCGCAAACCTTGAGTCCGCCGAGTCGACTAGCTTCGCTATGGTCTACTCAATGGGTGGCCTGAAATTTTTCTGAATCCTGTGATCGCTTTGTCGTGGATCGCCTCGTTGGGTTTTTATTTTGTTTTTACGAGGCAAATAGAGTGTGTGTTTCTATTTGTGCACCCGCCGGTTAAAACTTTCAAAGCCGTGTCCATGTTATGGACGACTTGGAGCACAGTATCTCGATCATAGACAACTATAACTAAAGTAGTGCTATAAATTTGACTTTATAATGACTAGTAATCAGCTTCACTATAATGGAATGGCCCAATAAAACTGCCAACAATCGCTTGCTTGGGTCGTCGCCAGCGACCATTGTATCTGACTAGTAAGTATTGCAACTACAACGGAATGGCTGAATAAAAGTACCAACAACTGCTGGGTTTTGGGGGTTATCTCATGCTAATTGTATCTGACTAGTAAGTGTTGCCACTATAACGGAATGGTTAACTAAAAGTGCCCACTGCTTACTTTACCAGGATGATTATCTAAACCTGACTAGTAAAGTGCCGCAACTATAACTGGATAATTAAAACTGCCAACTGTGTGAGTTCCTCGGTTGACTTCCTCGATTGGTCTCGAGGGGGAAACACCAGGATGGGTTTGTTTGATGGTAGAATCAGGTTGGATCCGAATAGGTCTTTCTTACCCCTCTCTGATTGCCGCCAGTTGTATCGAGTCTCTATAGGTTGATTAGTGCATCTTTGCCGCTCAGTCCACCATACCTATGTAGGCGAGGACCGGAATTCTAGACTCGCCGTAATCTGGCCTCGATCGACGCCTCTTTTTTCCTTTGCCCTTTGTCGGCACCCTTTGTTTAAGCAGGTTTTGAGATCGGCGTCGTTAGCGTGGTTACCTTCCGGCTTGGCAGGTGGTTATGGACGCCTAATGGTTATTCTTCAGGCTCTTAGCCCCATTTGCATCTTGTCCGTAGCTGGACGCCTATCGCTTTTCAAGGTGATTTGGATCTTTGTTACGTATATCGTATTCTCGACTCATTGAGTCACCGCTGTATATATATCTGTTCTCAGGGGTCCCATCGAGGACTGTTGTGTAATGTTATTACTTCGCTTTCCACCCGCATGAAAGTGCTCGGTGGCACCTTTGAATCGCTTTCTATGCGGGTTTGGCGAGTTTCGCTAAAACTTGCATAGGGCCGATTCGAGGGTGTTACAGAGTGGTATCGAGCTCAAATTGCGATACCCACAAGTCCAGCCAGAGGATAACCTAGCTAACGGCAAGTAGAGTGTCAAAACTATTTTCAAAAATCGGTTGATAGTTACGATTAGGTCTGATTTTACTCCTTACCCCTCTGCTGCTCTCCTCTCACCTCTGCGTGTTTTGAATCCGCTCTCTTCTCTCTTCGAGTCCAGATTTCTCGTGGTTGGGTTCGTCGTACCTTGTGGTTTTCGCTTCCCCCTTTGTTAACGGTGTTCTGCCATCCGGTGTTCATGCTATCAGAGGAATCCTTCATCTGTTGGATTTCTCTTTGTTCCTTCTCGTGCCTACCGGTGTTTTCCGACGCGACGACATCATCTACGCCAGATCCGATGCAGAGTCTGCATCACCCCTTTGTTCCTGAACCTTGGATGTCGATATCTTCAGTCTGAATCCTGAGGGTTGGTTGCATAACCTATCTGTTCGTGTACAGAGTAATGCTTTGAGTGCGGGATGGAGTCGCGACCATACCACTACTCTTATCATTTGCTTTGTATATTGAATGGTGGATCGATGCAATTTTACTCCGTCCACGAAAGCTAGAGGTGGCTTTATTTGTGGATACCTCTACCTTCGCCCTTTGTTCCCGGAGTGTTCTCTGACGATCGCGGACAACGACCTCTTGTTAGTGGTGTCGCGAGAATCTATACGAAGCGAGAAGACGCAGATCGCCGACCTTCCTTTCCGATACCATGAGGCGGATCTCGAGGGCGAGATCCATTGTTAGTGGTGTCGAATTGTGGCATCCCGCAAAACCACTACTAGAAAATCGCGTTGTTTTTGTGCATTGCATCATCATGACCGCATGCTCATGTCATCATGCCACATTGCATTTGAGCATCGTCATCATCTTGCATTTGCTTGCATAAAACTATTTGCGGAAAAACCTGTTTTTGTTTTCTAAACGCCCCACCTTTATTCAAACATCAAAACCCGGGTCTCCGGATTATTTTGTTTTGTCTGCTATCGGTTTGCAGAAGCCTTGTTTTAAACAAATAAAATATTAAATTATTTTAGTGGGGAATGGACAGGCCGATTCGACCCGAACGACCACCCCCAGTACAAAAACCGTCCACCTAAACCGGCCCACCCATATCCTAAACCTACCAAACTACCTACCCAGCCCAACCCTCCACCTCACCCCAACCAGTAGCAGGCTGCCACCTCACCTCTCTCCCTCTTCCCCTCCAATCCGCTGCTGCCACGTCACCCCAGCCACCTCTCTCACCCCACCAACCCCGCCACTGTTCCCCACCTTCCACCACACAAAGCCACCCCCACGCCCACCCCACCCGCCTCATGCTCCCACCTGCTCAGCCCACCAACCGCGCCTGGCCTCCTCCTTCCTCCTCCTCCGCCTCCCCAGCGCCTCCTCCAGCCGTCCGCGCCCCCGTCTCCGCCTCTCGCCACCCTCGCCACCCAGCCGCCGCAGGTCCCCGCCGGCCGTCCCTCCTCTGCGCTTCCCCGACTCGCCTCGGCAGAGCGCCGCCTGAAGCCACCCCGCCTCCGGCCCGCGTCTGCCCGCCTCGCCTGAAGCCGCCTCGCCTCCCCGCTCGCCGACCCTCCCCAACCGCCGGCCCTCCTCCTCTCCCAGCCTCGGCCGCACGCCTCTCGCTTCTCCGCCCGCCAGAGCCCGCAGATCGCTGAAGCGCCTCCTCGCCGCCCGAGCCTCTCCTCCTCGCGCCCCCCAGCTCGCCGCTGCCCGTCGACCTCCCGCCTCGTCCGCCACCAACCGCTGCTCAGAGCCCGACCTCCGCCCGCGGCCACGCGATCCCGGGCCACCGTCTCCGACGGCCGCCTCGAGCCCGCGCTCGCCGCCGGGGCCGTCCCCTCGCCTCTGCACCGGCCTGCCGCACCGGCGTTCCCCTCCTTGGCCTCGACGCCTTGAGCTTGACCGTCTGCGGTTTCGCCTGCATGCTGCTGCTATATGTTTAAGTACAGAATAAGTTGGGATGTGCCTCTGCTGTCGATGTAAGCTCGACCAAGTTTTCTGACAATCTTCGACATGGATATGCCGAGGATGCTATGGTGCTGAACAAGATCGGTCCTGGAATTGGTGTGGCCCAGAAGCAGTAAAACGACACCCCGGTGCCGGTTGCAAGTCCACACCGACAAGGGATTTTGGAACTGCCAAGATCTCCGTCCTAGAACTCAAGATCAACCCGAAGCGCCAAGATCGCTTCCCGGACCTCAAGATCGATCCAAGCGCCAGACCCGAACTCAAGGACGCCAAGATCACCGACGAACTCCAAGTTCTTCATCCCGGATGCCAAGGCCGACACGATGGCGCGGACCCGACAAGATCTGCGCAACGTTAAGATCTTCGCGACGACAGGAACGACATTGACCAGAGAGAATCCGGTGCACCCCCGGACACCGAGACCCCGGTGCGACAAGTACTTCTTCCCGGAACGCAAGATCTGCCCCGTTACCGAGCACGAGAGAACGATTCTGCCGAGACCGATCCCCGTCGAACCCTGAGACCGGACCCCGAACCCTCGGACCCCAAGATCTTCCGAACCCTAATGTGTGACCCTTTCTCGAGCCCTATTTTATAAATGTAATACAACTTGTTGCATATTGAATTGTCATACTGCATGCATATTGTCATGTGGTTGGGGCACTATGCCGATTCACCTTATAATCAAATATGGGGCCCATATGCGGCAAATCTAGCCTTATATTGGCCTCATTTAAATTTGTGTAGCGAACCGGTGATATATTTTGCCTTGCTCAAACAACATTTAATTTATGGGTATCTAAACAACTTGAACCATTCAATTAATTGTCGGACCGGGACCCGCTTTAATCTGCCTAATTGCATCGCATCTTGCCATGTCATACATCATACATGCATCATGCCCGATCTTTTGCCATAGTATTAAATAGTGCATCCGTGTTCCTTCTAGTGTTTTGCTTCTTCATGGATAAGGCCGTTGAGTTGATGCGAATGTCGACCGATCTACGGATGAACCTTCGCAATGTTTTTCAAAGAGCATCTCCCCTTTCTACCTATCTTACTTTTATAGTATTTATTCCTCCTGTTGATCTATTACTATCCGTATTGCGATGCTTTTAGTTTTCCGTACCGTGATATCCCTTGCAGCCCTATATTGCCTTGGACACACCCTATTACTGTTGTTTGGTAGATAGTTGGACTTGCGTCGTAGTCGCTTGCTCAAGTCTTTGTATGCGGTCGTCAAGTGCCACAGTCGTTGATGTATTGCCGCATGTTGATGTTGGAGATGATCATAGTTTTACTTATCGCTCACTTTAATTCCTGTTTAACAACTAAAATTGAAATAAGCAGAGGCATCGGTGGGTGATAGATAATATTTGGTTTCGAACGCCACTTGTGTCCCGTAGGACCCAGTACTTGATACTGTTCCTTGATTTATCGCTATCCACATCCGGGAGGCTTATGGACCCCGAGCGAGCTTGATTCATTCTTATTTCTTGGGGCCACAAACTAGTTTGAGGTTTTATTTACGATCCTGTACTTATGCCATGCTTTACTGCTTTATTTAAATTGTGCGATGGATAGCACACTGTACTGTTTAGGATTGCGGAGTGTTTTCGATGTCGACAAGCCAGTTTTGGGTTCCCAGTCGTTCAGCCATTGGCGCAAACCTTGAGTCCGCCTCGAGTCACTTTAGCTTCGCTATGGTTCTACTCAATGGGGTGGCCTGAAATTTTTCTGAATCCTGTGATCGCTTTGTCGGATCGCCTCGTTGGGTTTTGATTTGGTTTTTCCGAGGCATATCGAGTGTGTGTTGCTATTTGTGCACCCCTGCAGGGTTAAAACTTTCTGAAAGCCGTGTCCGCGGTTATGGACGACTTGGAGCACAGTATCTCGATCATAGACAACTATAACTAAAGTAGTGCTATAAATTTGACTTTATAATGACTAGTAATCAGCTTCACTATAATGGAATGGCCCAATAAAACTGCCAACAATCGCTTGCTTGGGTCGTCGCCAGCGACCATTGTATCTGACTAGTAAGTATTGCAACTACAACGGAATGGCTGAATAAAAGTACCAACAACTGCTGGGTTTTGGGGGTTATCTCATGCTAATTGTATCTGACTAGTAAGTGTTGCCACTATAACGGAATGGTTAACTAAAAGTGCCCACTGCTTACTTTACCAGGATGATTATCTAAACCTGACTAGTAAAGTGCCACAACTATAACTGGATAATTAAAACTGCCAACTGTGTGAGTTCCTCGGTTGACTTCCTCGATTGGTCTTGAGGGGGAAACACCAGGATGGGTTTGTTTGATGGTAGAATCAGGTTGGATCCGAATAGGTCTTTCTTACCCCTCTCTGATTGCCGCCAGTTGTATCGAGTCTCTATAGGTTGATTAGTGCATGCTGCCGCTGCCGCTTCAGTCCACCATACCTATGTAGGCGAGGACCGCCGAATTCTAGACTCGCTGTCTTGGCCTCGATCGACGCTCTCTTTTTTCCTTTGCCCTTTGTCGGCACCCCTTTTGTTTAAGCAGGTTTTGAGATCGACGTCGTTAGCAGGGTTACCCTTCCGGCTTGGCCTGGGCAGGGTTATGGACGCCAATGGTTATTCTTCAGGGCTCTTAGCCCCATTTGCATCTTGTCCGTAGCTGGACGCCCTATCGTTTTCAAGGTGATTTGGATCTTTGTTCTGTATATCTGTATTCTCGACTCATTGAGTCACTGCTGTATATATATCTGTTCTGTGGGTCCCATCGAGGACTGTTGTGTAATGTTATTACTTCGTTTTCCACCCGCATGAAAGTGCCTGGTGGGCACCTTTGAATCGTTTCTATGCGGGTTTGGCGAGTTTCGCTAAAACTTGCATAGGGCCGATTCTGAGGGTGTTACAGTTTGATGACCAACTATACGGTGGGAATAATTTTCCGGGGCGATAGAAACCGGCCAACCCATGAAAACTTCGGAGTTCACTCACATTTGTTGGAATGGGCCAATCTCGTGTGTCCTTTACATTGGAAACATCAACTTCAATTCCCTTTGAAGAAACGACAAATCCAAGAAAAATCAACTTGTCTTTAGCAAAGGTGCACTTGGGAAGATTAGCTTAAAGCTTTTCATGTCAAAGGATTTGCAAAACTTCCTTGACATGTATAATATGGTCCCCAAGTGATTTGCTATATACAAGAATATCATCGAAATAGACATCAACACTCTTTCCAATGAGAGAACACAAGATGTGATTCATAAGGCGCATGAAGGTGGATGGGGCATTAGATAGGCCAAAGAGCATAACCAACCATTCATAGAGACCTAGTTTGGTCTTGAAGGTGGTTTTCCACTCATCACCTTCCGCCATGCGTATTTGATGGAAACCACTACGAAGATCAATTTTCAAAAAATAGTGGCTCCACACAACTCATCAAGCATGTGATCGAGACGTGGTATAGGATGTCGATAACGCACGGTGAAAGCATTGATTGGACGGTAGTCCATGCATAACCGTATTGTATCATCCGTTTTTGGAACAAGTATCATGGGTACGGGACTTGGACTAGTGCTAACTTGGATCAAAACTTTGGAGACGAGTTGGTTGATTTGACGTTCAATCTCCTTTTTCTCCTCTGGGTTCGTGCGGTAAGCGGCGCGGGTGGGGAGTGGTGCACCGGGGATGAGGTCAATGTGATGTTCAATGCTGCGAAGAGGAGGTAGTCCATGTGGAAGCTCTTCAGGAAACACATCCTTGAATTCCTGCAAAACAATCATCAAAGATGGAGGAACATTGGTTAATTTGTTAGTTCCTTGCGCTAGTCCCTCGCAAAGGAGGACATAGTGCAAGATGGATGGGTTGTTCTGAACATCTCTCAGTTTTTCCACTCGAGTTTGTCTTGTGGCTCTCACTCACTATGAGGTGGTTCTCTCTCTTACCGCTCTTCTCACAAGTAGGTGTTGTGCTTTGCACCCTCGCTAAAGCCTTTGCATTGTCCGCAATTATTTGGCTAGGAGTCATTGGTTGCAAAACACATGTTTTGTTGAGCCATTTGAAGGTGTATACATTGGTGCGACCATCATGTTGAGCAGCCTTGTCAAATTGCCATGGACGACCAAGAAGCATGTGGCAAACTGTCATAGGAACCACATCGCACTCCACCGTATCTTTGTAAGGACCAATGGCGAAGGAGACCGATATGGTATGCTTGGTCTTCACGGCCCCTTGGTCACTTAGCCATTGCACGTGGTAGGGGTGCTTGTGCGGATGGAAGGTGAGGTTGAGATTCTCACACAACTTGGTGCTAGCAAGGTTGTGGCAACTCCCTCCGTCAATGATCACTTTGATAGATTTGCCATTGATGCCGGCTCATGTTTGGAAGATATTGGAGTGTTGGTCTTCATGCTCTTGTGCTTGAGTGGTCAAGATCCTTGTGACGACAAGCGATGGACTTGCGTCATGTTCACACATGAGGAGTTCTTGGTCATCTTCCACTCGTTGTCTTGCCATTGCTTCCTTGACTCGGGCATCAAATTTATCTTCACTGAAGTACTCTTCATCACCGTTGTCATGGATGAACAAGACTTTCTTGTTTCCACATTCGGCCGACTTGTGTCCTTTACCTCCACACTTGTAGCATTCACCATTGAAAGATGTATCACTCTTTGCTTGTTTGCCACTTGGGGGCAGTTTTCCTTGAGGAAGTGTGGGCTTGAAGGAAGGCTTGGAGGTACTTGAGGAGCTTCCATTGAAAGTTGTTGGCGTAGTGGTTGAAGCTTGCTTGTAGGTGAAATACGTCTTGGGCTTGTTGTACTTGATGTCCTCTTGCACTTGACGTTCAGCCTTTGTTGCGATGTGCACAAGCTCAAGCATGGTGTTGTATGTTTGGAACTCGACGATCCGCTTGATTGGGTGATTCAAGCCAATAAGGAAATGTGCCATTATTTGCTCCATGCGCTCATCAATGTTGGCGTGAATCAAGTTGAGTTCCATTTTGTTGAAGTACTCTTCCACGGTCTTTGTCCCTTGACGAAGCGCTTGATGGTTGTTGAAGAGGTCGCGCGTGTAATGCGCGGGGACAAAGCGGGATCTCATATGAGCCTTCATGTCATGCCAAGTTGTGATTGGCGACTCTTGTCTTGCATCACGAGCAACTTGAACTTGTTCCCACCAAAGGTTGGCGTAATCATCAAACTCAAGCGAAGCCATGGCGACCATCTTCTCGTTGCTATAGTTGTGCATGCGGAAGATCTTGTCGACTTTGAGTGCCCACGAGAGGTATTCTTCGGGGTCATTGGATCCGGTGAACTTGGGCATTGTGAACTTGAGCTTGCCAAAAGTTTCTTCATCATTGTGGTCATTGCGACGAGCTTGGTGACATTGTTGATGATCTTGTGGTTGATGCGGTGGAACTTGGTTCTCGCGACCTTATTGCGGAGCTTGCTCTTGATATTGTTGTTGAGGATCTTGCTCTTGCTCTTGGCGCGGTTGTTGACGTGGTTGAGGCTCTTGGGCCCCATGAGGTTGTTGAGGATGTGGAATCTCATGACGTGGTTGATGAGGAAGAGGAGGCTCGTTCCTCGTTTGCTGATGTTGGTTAGGCACATGGGCCTCACGGCGAAGATCCTGGTGTTGAGCCTCTTGACGTGGTGGGCGTCGCTCAACTTGTACCACTTGACGCTCCATGTTTTGGTGTGGTGGAGGAGGCGCCTCGTGATGACCATGGTGTCGGTGCGGACGTTCATGACGATGATGACGAGGAGGAGGATCTTGGAGAGCTTCACGTTGATGACGAGCTTGATTTTCCAAATTGGAGTCATCACTTGTTGTGTCAAGTACGCGTCGCGGGCGATGTTGGTGGACTTGCGGTTGCACTTGCGGTTCTTCTCGTGATTGCTCTTGTTGTATCACCAATGCCCTTGCGTGATGACGGTGTGCTTCTTGCCTTGCTCGCGGCCTTGAAGAGAGATCACCGTCATAGCTTGACATTGCGGCGTGCCGTGGCGAAGGTACGTAGTTGGAAGAACTTCCATCTTAAGCCACGGGGGCATCATTGCGTCTCGGAGCACTTGGATGGAGATCTTGTTGGAGAGGAACATGACGACGCGAAGAACTTGAAGAGTTTGATGTACGTGAGCATGGCCTTGCCATTCCGTTGATGAGGCGTCGAATATTTTCATTTCTTTCGGTGATGGAGCGTTGGAGCGCTTAATTTTGATGGCCAAAGTTGTGATGCATTGCGTGCATTTGTCTTTCGAGGCCATCGAAGCGGTTGTCGATGTTCTTGAACTCGGCTTGTGTCTCGCCAAATTGTTCATCTTGTCGCGTCTCAAGGGCTTGGCAACATTCACGGAACTCTTGTCGGACGATGAAGTGACGTGCATGCGTCATGTACGGTCCTTGTTCTTCTTCTTGGGGAGGTGGTTGTGATGAGGATATATTCTATGAATATGATGATTCTAATTGTCTCAGCTGGAAGGAAATATTAAGTCTAACCAGTAATTTATATAAGGTTAATTCTTTCCTAGTTGGAATTAATGTTTGTGATAATCGGAATGTTATACTACCTATGTTATTGCACTATGTGTGATTACTAGGTTTGTTGAAAACACAAGCATTGCGCGAGGATGAGAAGAGATGGATCAAGGGGAACTAGGCGTGTTGATCGCCAATGTGTGCGCGAGGGAGGAGAGGGAGGCAGGCGCACTAGAGGGGATCAAGCAACATTGAGGAAGTCACGTGGCGTGCCAGTACATGTTTGAGGTGCACCATGATGTTTGGCCTGCGTGCCAAGTAGGCCGAACCCATCTATGGGTCGGTATGTATCAGTTTGAGTCGAACCGGGTCTGTTTGGGCCAAAATAAGGCTGGTTTTAGGCCTAGTTTGTGGGCAGCTCGCCCCAACCTCTATAAGTATTCCCACAGCCGCCACAATTAGGGTTAGACCATGTTTAGATTAAATCAATACTTGTTTTGTTGAACTGCTGCAAGCATTCATCTGAAATTATATGTTCCTCTTTGATTCGATCAGGAATATCTACCATACCTCCACTTTGATTCGATCTGGAGTTTTCTACTGAAAGTTTTCGTGTTTTCTGCTGTTCCATTGGGAATTGGTAGATTGCAAACCCTTCGTGGTCGGCGGCTACATGCGCAAGTGTGTGAAGTTGCGAATACCATCTGGCATTAAAGAAAGACCGTCCGAGGTATACCTATGAGTCGATGTTGGACCAGTCGTGTAAGTTTCACACGCCAAATCCGAATAGCCCGGCGGGTCACACAACGAGGCAATGTGAGTGGATGCATAAGATATAACAAGGTGGTTCGGGGAATTCTCAGGCACCCCGGAATGATCAACCTCGGCAGGAGTTACCCCGGCAGCAATTGCTCTCCGGAGCGAACACGCAACAGCTAATGTTGCCTCCCCCTCCACCGAGGTATGACAACAATGAGAGAAGACCGCATTGGCAACGAGGGAACAGCCGGTGATTCATAGCATCCCACAAGTTATCTCCATTACATCCACCATCATCTACGACGTGCTCAACGAGAAGATCGGGCCACCCCTTATCATGTTGGTATCTGTGAGACTAGGCACATGGCTTAATAGGATTGATAGAATACTCATACCAACAAGTTGCAACTTCTTTTCCGGAAGCTCATTCGAAAAGAACTCTAAGGTTAAGCGTGCTTGGTCTAGAGCAATTCTAGGATGGGTGACCGACCGGGAAGGGTAACCGGGTGCGCACGAGGGAGGACAAAGTGTGCAGAAAAGACTAATGTTGGTCTGTGGGGCCAGTCTAGATATCCTATTAAGCTACCAGGAGTGACACCCCCCGGGCCCAGGAGTGGACGGGGTGTTACAAAGTGGTATTAGAGCCAACCCTTGCGATTACACGGGTGTGTGCGGGTTAGTGGCGGGACATGTGGAGCTTGGCACGTGTGGCCCGGAGTGGACACGGCATGGCACATGTGCCGGCACTAGAAGCACAGATGTGTGCCAAGAGGGAACGTTCCTGGGGTGTGCTTAATCGATGAGGGCATCGATCTTCTAAAGGGTGGGTGTATGTGAGACCAGGCGCATGGCTTAATAGGATTGATAGAATACTCATACCAACAAGTTGCACCTTCTTTTCCGGAAGCTCATTCGAAAAGAACTCTAAGGTTAAGCGTGCTTGGCCTAGAGCAATTCTAGGATGGGTGACTGACCGGGAAGTGGGTAGCAAGTGCATGCAGTGAGGACAAAGTGCAGAAAAGACTAGTGTTGGTCTGTGGGGCCAGTCTAGATATCCTATTAAGCTGCCAGGAGTGACACCCCCCGGGCCCAGGAGTGGACGGGGTGTTACAGTATCATATTCTCAGGTTTACTCAGTGAGCAATTCATCCCATAGATTAGTTGTTTTTGTCCGATACAGAAAAAGCCACACAAAAAGATTAGGGTTCATAGTTCTTTGCCATAGCCTAGATAACACTGTTCGTGAGTTCTAGTTGCTGATCGTGTCCTTTTGTGTAGCCTTTCTTCTAAATCTGAGCTCTTTTTTTTATAGTTGCAATTGCCCCATTTATCTCCATCGTGTGTGTTTCCGTGGGCCTGTGTCATACGATCAGCACTAGGATTTCTGAATTGGTGTTGTTAGGTATCCATACCAAGCTCCACAATATACCCCTGGTTGTCGTGTGATAGTTTTCATCCTCGGTATTCACTTCATCATATTCATGCATGTTCTACTCATACAAGTTGGTAAGCTATCCTAATTCACTTTGGAACAGTAAGATCCACAGTCTTTTCAGTTTTGAGTGAGTTGAGAGTTGCCACCATATATATGCTTTGCTACCACCTCCTTTGTATTAACTAACAATGGAAACTGATTCTTTGAGGTTTCCATTACCATTGAAGTTTCTTTGCAACAATTCTTTTTGGGAGGAGGATGCTGGAGTGGCGCCTACTTCGGGTTTGTTCCACTTCATGGCAGACATCAGTGGTAGACATGTGGCTATTACCATTGATAATTGTTCGTTAATGAACTTGGTTAGTGTTGAGGTTGTTGAAAAGCTGCAGTTGCATACATATTCAAAAACTTTTTCATATTTGTTAGCTACTTCTGATCATGCACTACAAGTTAGTCGGCACACACTATTTCCTCTCACCATTTATGGCCATGAATATATTCGGTGTGATGTAGTTCCCAAAGTGTTTAATTCCTGCCATCTTATGCTGGGAAAACATTGGTGTGATCAATTCCAGGTTGTTTTTGATAATGGTTGTTCTGATCCTTCCATATTTTGGAATAGGAAGCACACGTGGTTAGCACCTAGTACCATTAAGCAATTTCAGGAGATTAGGTGTCAAAACTTACGTCCACCTACAACCACCATAATAAAACTCCATGTTGATCCAGAAAAACTAAGAGTGGGAGTTGATGATACTTATGAGGTTTCTACTAACATGATCATCTCTACTCCTAGTGTTGTGTCTTGTGATATACAGGTTGCTTTTGAAGAAAGGGAGCAATAACTGGTACAACCTGCATCATCACTTGAGAAAGATGTTCTAGTACCTACTATATCTGAGGAGGATGACATTGATAATGGTACTGATTTGGGTCTACAATCAGCCAATGAGGCATTCGATGAGTCTATTCTTTGTTGGTTGATTCTTGTGACTTGACAAGCACAAAAATTTCAGCATTGTGTGATGCTTTGCAAAATCTAAATTTTAAGCATGTAGTACTGATTACACATAAGGAAGTGCTTGCGCGTATTCCACCTTCTGATATTTTATATTCTGTTATGCTAAATGAACCTATTAGATTGCATTGTGCTTTGTATAAGATTTCTGAAATTTCATGTCTGAATTCTAGCACCTATGCTCCTTGTTTCACTTTTCATCTAAGTGGTGAATATAGCATGAATGATCGTGTTCTAGTGGATCACATATGCATTACTTGTGATAGTCTTGCTGATTTCGATCTTAATGTTTTTAGTCAAGTATGCAATGTGCGAATTTCTGATTGCTTTGGGAGAGTAGCTCATGTTCCAAATAGTATGAATATACATTCTGCTCTAGTTGATATTGAGCAACCAACAAAAGTAACTTTACCTATGTTGGTTGGTTCGGTATTTCCTAGAATTGGATGTGATTTATCTTCTTGTTGTCTGTCCCACACATTGATGCCTAGTTGTACTGATTTTTGCTTCACTTATATTTGCAAAATAAGTTGCTTCTTATATACTAGGTATAACACTGAACATAAAACTGATTGCACCACTGTTTGGTTATCTACTTGTTTTACATATCACAGTAGTGCAGTTGAAGCATGGTATCCACTTTCTAATGATTTGCATTTTCTGGGTTGGGTTGCTTTGGCTACCATGAAATTTGATCATAGATCATCTGTGAGAACACTAGAGTTGATACTGAACAATAAGAATATATACATATGTGTTTTTCTTTGTGATCCTGACTATATGAACTTCACTTATATCTGCAATTATGGTTACTATTTGATGCAATGGTCATCTGTTCCAAATATCAAGTTGTGTTACATGTTTGCATATTGTAATTTGGGAATATTCATTGTGTTTTCTAAAACTGATATCACGGGTTATAAATAGATCTATTCTGCGTACACGTTGTTCTTTTTGTTTCTTCCATTTTCAGCTTATCCAAAGCCAAGGATGGCTTTTCATGAAGAAAGGGAGGATGATGAGGATATATTCTATGAATATGATGATTGATGCAGCCCGTCCTACGGACGCTCCTACATCTACACCACCGAGTCCCCCAAGTGGACCGATGACCCGTGCCCGAGCCAAGCTCCTCCAAGATAAGGTGAATTCGCTCCTTTTATCATGTGACTTTGACATACACCTGGATGGCTTGCTACTTCATACCACTACTCTGTGCATCATCAGGTACGAACCCCTGCTGCGTCGACCCACGAGCCCTGAAGCTGCACCTGAGCTGAAGATGACTGAACCGGAGTGTCCGCCAGGAACCAGCCGAAGTGACCGGCGCGACTCGGCCGGAGTGTCTGGCCAGCCCCAGCCCCAACCTGGCGTGGACATTCAGAAGGCTAGTTCAGACACTACCTAGACACGACCCGGAGTGTCTGGCCACCCCGGACTGTCCGGCCGTTCCGACCCGGACTGTCCGGCCTGAAGATGGGCCTGCGAGCCTAGCTGGGCCTTGTGGCCCATGTACCCCTCTACTTTTGGTGAAGTTCTTTAATGCCAGAACTCTACTTTAATGCCTGAATTACCCCTGAACTTGTGGTTGGCCTATATATAGTCCCCCACCTCCATTGTAAACCCTAGGCATGATATTGGAATTAGTGGAAACCCCTTTGTGGATCTATCTAGTTCCTGCCTCATGCTCCTTGACCAAGGAGCACCAATATCACCAAACCTCGTTGGAGTTTGCATCGTGCCTCCGTGTTGTACAAGGCCTTGGCATCGGTGTCCCTTTGCCAAGATGTCAAGATCTCACCGAGTCTCCCATCTCGCCATGCCGGTTCGAGAGAGAGTCCTCCGCCCGACGCCGATCCAAGGGATTGCGCCGGACCGGTCACCGCTGGCGTGAGCTATTGGTGTTTATCATGGTTTTGCACGTGTGTGTTCATCGTGTTCTTCGTGCGTGCGTTCGTCGTGTTCATCGTTCCCTCCTTCCCCCACACTCCATCCTCGATTTGAGTGGGATTCGTGAAAGATCGGGCCACCCTAGAGGTTTTCCCTCAACATATTGGTATCAAGAGCTTCGTTGCTCATGAATTCCCCCACAAAATTTTCTTCTATCCACCAAAAAATTCGGAAATCCCCAAAAATAGCCCCATATTTTCCTTTGGATCGATCTCTTGATTTGGAGTGTTATTTGTGGTTTTGATCCAACCAAACCTTGTCTAAGGAGTTGGTCCAGCTTTATCCTGCGTTTTCCCAGCCCGATTTGGCCAGTTTTTCGTGGATTTGTGTACTTAAGGCGAGGATTCTGCTCAAGAACACGAGCAGGAAACCCGAGTCGGAGTGTCCGGACCGATTCGACCGGAGTGTTCAGCCCGACCAGAGTGTCCGGCCGAAGTCGACCGGAGTGTCCGGCCTGACCGGAGTGTCCGGCCTGACCGAAGTGTCCGGCTGCAACGCCATTTTTGACAGTTTTGCCTCATTTTTTCGCATAGGCTAATTTCCTTTGTTTGCTCGTGTCCCGTGTGCATGTCAGCAACTAACAGCAAGCTTCCGCATCAACAACTCTCGTGCTCATTGACACCACGGCCCACGAACATCATCCCGCACCACCGACGCCAAGTTCATCATCAAAGAAGGTATAACTTGCGTCACCTTGTTAACCCCTATCTTCCTTTGTGTGTACATATCCCATGAGAGTGGCTCATTTTGTGTTTGCTTGAGCATTGTGCATTTGTCCTCGGATAGTGAGAGTGCAAGAGCAATATCAAGTGTGACTAGGTAGCATCAAGGGAGAGCAAAAAAAAGATACAAAGAAAAAGCAAAATAAAAATAGTCTCCCATTGCCAAAGAGAGTCTCATAGCTTGTAAGCAAGAGAGAAAGAAGAGTGCCCAAGGCAAGTGCACAAATCCGTTGCTCACTTTTCTTCTTTGCAAACGAGCCACGGTCTCTCCTTACATTGGCACGACAACGAGCTTAGTCTTCGTTAGGACTTTTTGTTTGCTAGTTTTCATAGTCGTGTCAATCCCAACTATCTCAACGTGTGTGTATATAGTCGTAGGTTCCCGTCACCCTTTTGAGTTGTTGACCTTCACCTTTGACTTGAGTTTTGTTGGATTTTACCCACTTTTGACTATCCCTTTTCTTTTGGTTGGTTCTTTGGCATTCCACAATCCTAACCTACCACCAACAAGCTTTTGAGAGTTGTTCTTTCTTTAGTGTGAGTTTTCTTTGCAATTCCACTTTGCACGCTTATAGCTCTCACTTGTGGTTTCTAGTTTGGTGCAATCCCCAAGGTGAGGTACAAGGCTAACACCACCATATTCCACTTCCATATAAAATACTTGTGTGTTTTGCATGATGGATAGGCACGGTGAGTCGAGTCAACCACCTCCCCAAGAAGAAGATCAAGGTCCGTACATGACGCGTGCAAGTCACTTCATCGTTCGACAAGAGTTTCGTGAATGTTGCCAAGCCCTTGAGACAAGACAAGATGAACAATTTGGCGAGACACAAGCCGAGTTCAAGAACATCGGCAACCGCTTCGACGGCCTTGAAAACAAATTCATGCAATGCATCACAAGTTCGGCCACCAAAATGAAGCGCCCCAACACTCCGTCACCGAAACAAATGACAATCTTCGATGCCTCATCGACGGAATGGCAAGGCCACATTCACGCGCATCAAGCTCTTCAAGTTCTTCGCGTCGTCATGCACCCCCTCAACAAGATCTACACCAAAGTGCTCCAAGATGCAATGATGCCCCTGTGGTTGAAGATGTAAGTTCTTCGAACTATGTACCTTTCCCACGGCACGCCGCAACGTCAAGCTATGATGGTGATTTATCCTCAAAGCCAAGAGCAAGGCAAGAAGCATGCTGTCATCACGCAAGGGCATTAGTGCTCCAACAAGCGCAACCACAAGAGCAACCGCAAGTGCAACCACAAGTGCAACCGCAAGTCTACCACCATCGACCGCGACACATACTTGACACAACAAGTGATGACTCCAATTTGGAGAATCAAGCTCATCATCGACGTGAGGTCTCCAAGATCCCCCTCCTCGTCACCATCGTCATGAACGTCAACAACGACACCATGGTCATCACGAGGCGCCTCCTCCACCTCAACAAAACTTGGAGCGTCAACTGATACAAGTTGAGCGACGCCCACCATGTCAAGAGGCTCACGACCATGATCTTCGCCGTGAGGCCCATGTACCTAACCAACGTCACCAACCGAGGAACGAGCCTCCCCTTCATCGTCAACCGCGTCAAGAGGCTCCATCCCCTCGCCACCATGAGGCCCAAGCGCCTCAACACCGTCAACAACCGCGCCAAGAACAAGAGCAAGCTCCTCCACAACAATATCAAGAGGAAGCTCCGCAACAAGGTCACGAGAACCAAGTTCCACATCCTCAACCACAAGATCGTCAACAAGCTCGTCACATAGATCGCATGGAAGATGAAGACCATCATCAACATGGCAACAATCGCTACCGTGACCGCAGTGAGGAAGAAACAGTTGGCAAACTCAAGTTCACAATGCCCAAGTTCACCGGATCCAATGACCCCGAAGAATACCTCTCGTGGGCACTCAAGGTCGACAAGATCTTCCGCATGCACAACTATAGCAATGAAAAGATGGTCGCCATGGCTTCGCTTGTTTGATGATTACACCAACCTTTGGTGGGAACAAGTTCAAGTTGCTCGTGATGCAAGGCAAGAGCCACCAATCACAACTTGGCATGACATGAAGGCTCACATGAGATCCCGGTTCGTCCCCGCGCATTACACGCGTGACCTCTTCAACAACCTTCAAGCGCTTCGTCAAGGGACAAAGACCGTGGAAGAATACTTCAAGGAAATGGAACTCAAATTGATTCGCACCAACATTGATGAGCGCATGGAGCAAACAATGGCACGTTTCCTCATTGGCTTGAATCACCCAATCAAGCGCATCGTCGAGTTCCAAACATACAACACCATGGTTGAGCTTGTGCACATCGCAAAAAAGGCTGAACGTCAAGTGCAAGAGGATATCAAGTACAACAAGCCCAAGACATACTTCACCTACAAGCAAGCTTCAACCGCTACACCAACAACTTTCAATGGAAGCTCCTCAAGTACCCCCAAGCCTTCCTTCAAACCCACACTTCCTCAAGGAAAACTGCCCCCAAGTGGCAAACAAGCAAAGAGTGATACACCTTTCAATGGTGAATGCTACAAGTGTGGAGGTAAAGGACACAAGTCGGCAGAATGGGGAAACAAGAAAGTCTTGTTCATCCATGACAATGGTGATGAAGAGTACTTGAGTGAAGATGAATTTGATTCCCGTGTCAAGGAAGCAATGGCAAGGCAACGAGTGGAAGATGATCAAGAACTCCTCATGTGTGAACATGACGCGAGTCCATCGCTTGTCGTAACGAGGATCTTGACCACTCAAGCACAAGAGCATGAAGACCAACGCTCCAATATCTTCCAAACACGAGCCGACATCAATGTCAAATCTATCAAGGTGATCATTGACGGAGGGAGTTTCCACAACCTTGCTAGCACCGAGTTGTGTGAGAATCTCAACCTCACCCTCCATCCGCCCAAGCACCCCTACCACATGCAATAGCTAAGTGACCAAGGGTCCATGAAGATCAAGCATACCGTATCGGTCTCCTTCGCCATTGGTCCTTACAAATATACGGTGGAGTGTGATGTGGTTCCTATGACAGTTTGCCACATGCTTCTTGGTCAACCATGGCAATTTGACAAGGCTGCTCAACATGATGGTCGCACCAATGTATACACCTTCAAATGGCTCAACAAAACATGTGTTTTGCAACCGATGACTCCTAGCCAAATAATTGCGGACAATGCAAAGGCTTTAGTGCGGGAGCAAAGCACAACACCTACTTGTGAGAAGAGCGGTGAGAGAGAGAGCCACCTCATAGTGAGTGAGAGCCACAAGCCAAACTCGAGTGGAAAAACTAAGAGTGTTCTCCTTGTCACCAAAAGTGAGATGAGAGATATTCGGAACAACCCATCCATCTTGCACTATGTCCTCCTTTGCAAGGGACTAGTGCAAGGAACTAATGAATTAACCAATGTTCCTCCATCTTTGATGGATGTTTTGCAGGAATTCAAGGATGTGTTCCCCGAAGAGCTTCCACATGGACTACCTCCTCTTAGCGGCATCGAACATCGCATTGACCTCATCCCCGGTGCACCACTTCCCAATCGTACCGCTTACATCTGAACCGGAGGAGACAAAGGAGATTGAACGTCAAATCAAACAACTCGTCTCCAAAGGTTTGATCCAAGTTAGCACTAGTCCAAGTGCCGTACCCGTGATTCTTGTTCCAAAGACGGATGATACGTTACGGTTATGCATGGACTGTTGTCCAATCAATGCTATCACTGTGCGTTATTGACATCCCATACCATGTCTTGATGACATGCTTGATGAGTTGTGTGGAGCCACTATTTTTTCGAAAATTGATCTTCATAGTGGTTACCATCAAATACGCATGGCTAAAGGTGATGAGTAGAAAACCGCCATCAAGACCAAACTTGGTCTCTATGAATGGTTGGTTATGCCCATGGTTTATCTAATGCCCCATCCACCTTCATGCGTCTCATGAATCACATCTTGTGTTCTCTCATTGGAGAAAGTGTTGTTGTCTATTTCGATGATATTCTTGTTTATAGCAAATCACTTGAGGACCATATAACACATGTCAAGGAAGTTTTGCAAATCCTTTGACATGAAAAGCTTTATGCTAATCTTCCCAAGTACACCTTTGCTAAAGACAAGTTGATTTTTCTTGGATTTGTCGTTTCTTCGAAGGGAATTGAAGTTGATGTTTCCAAGGTAAAGGACATACGAGATTGGCCCATCCCAACAAATGTGAGTGAACTCCGAAGTTTTCATGGGTTGGCCAGTTTCTATCGTCGCTTTGTGAAAGACTTTTCCACTATTGCTTGTCCTCTCAACGAGTTGACGAAAAAGAATGTCACCTTCGCGTGGGGCAAAGCACAACAAAAATCTTTTGATGAACTTAAAAATGGCCCAAGGAATTTATCATACATTCCGACCATGAATCGCTGAAATATCTCAAAGGCCAAGCCAACTTGAGTAAGAGACAGGCTAAGTGGGTTGAGTTCATGGAGTCTTTCCCGTACATAGTCAAGTATAAGAAGGGAAAAGATAATGTAGTTGCGGACGCATTGTCTCGCAAGCACACAAGCCTTCTTACAAGACTTGAAATTAACTTGTTGGGTCTTGAGGAAATAAAATCTTTGTATGCTTCCGACCCGTTCTTTGAACCAATTTTCGCAATGTGCTCCAATGACAAAGGAGTTGATGATTTCTATTTGCATAAGGGCTTTCTATTTAAGAAAAACAAGCTATGCATTCCGAAGTCGTCGCTTCAACGTTTGCTCCTCCAAGAATCTCAAGGTGGAGGCCTCATGGGTCACTTTGGCCGTAACAATCCATTGGACATGCTCTCCACTCACTATTTTTGGCCCAAGATGAAGCGTGACGTGGAGTGCTACGTTCAACGATGCACGACATGTGTCCAAGATAAGTTGCAAGCTAATCCCTATGGTCTTTATATGCCATTGCCTATTCCTCATACACCTTGGTACGACATTAGCATGGATTTCGTGTTAGGATTGCCTAGATCTAAGCATGGTCATGATTCTATATTTGTTGTTGTGGATCGCTTTTCCAAAATGGCACACTTCATACCGTGCCATAAGACTGACGATGCTTCACATGTTGCAAATCTGTTTTTCAGGGAAATCGTCCGTCTACACGGTGTGCCACGAACAATCGTCTCCGACCGCGATGTCAAATTCATGAGTTACTTATGGAACACCCTCATGGCCAAGCTCGGCGTCAAGCTCCTCTTTTCATCCGCGTCGCATCCTCAAACCGATGGACAAACCGAGGTTGTCAACCGAAGCCTCAGAACTCTTATACGTGTGTTGATCAAGAAAAACTTGAAGGATTGGGAGGAATGCATTCCCCACGCCGAGTTCCCCTACAACTGAGCCAAGCACTCAACAACAAAGATGAGTCCATTCATGATCGTCTATGGTTTCAAGCCCCTCCCCGCACTCGACATCCTACCACTACCTCTCCACAAGCGCATGAACATGGACGTCGAGAAGCATGCACAAGCTATGAAGACGCTTCATGAAGAAACAAGAGCTACTATCGAACAACAAGTCCTTCGCCAAGCTTCAATATTAAATAAGGACAAGAAGGAGATGATATTTGAAGAAGGTGATCTCGTGTGGATACACCTAAGCAAAGACCGCTTCCCCAAGGAACGCGACTCCAAGCTCTAGCCAAGAGGAGATGGTCCGTTCAAGGTCCTCAAAAGAATCAACAATAACACCTACATCATCGACATACCGACCTCCAAGTACCTTGTAAGCAATACATTCAATGTCAAGGATCTCTCACCCTACCATGGAAATGTTCAAGATGACAACCATGAAGAGTCGAGGACGACTCTTTCCCAAGGGGGGAGCTGATGCGGCCTGTCCTATGGACGCTCCTACATCTACACCACCGAGTCCCCCAAGTGGACCGATGAACCATGGCCGAGCCAAGTTCCTCCAAGATAAGGTGAATTCGCTCCTTTCATCATGTGACTTTAACATACACCTGGATGGCTTGCTACTTCATACCACTACTCTGTGCATCATCAAGTACGAACCCCTGCCGCGTCGACCCACGAGCCCTGAATCTGCACCTGAGCTGAAGATAACTAAACCAGAGTGTCCGCCAGGAACCAGCCGGAGTGTCCGGCACGACTCGGCCGGAGTGTCCGGCGCGACTCGACCGGAGTGTCCGGCCTGCCCAGCCCCAACCTGGCGTGGACATTCAGAAGGCCAGTTCGGACACTACCCGGACACGAACCGGAGTGTCCGGCCACCCCGGACTGTCCGGCCATTCCGACCCGAACTGTCTGACCTGAAGATGGGCCTGCGAGCCTAGATGGGCCTTGTGGCCCATGTACCCCTCTACTTCGCCCAGAACTCTACTTTAATGCCTGAATTACCCCTGAACTTGTGATTGGCCTATATATAGTCCCCCACCTCCATTGTAAACCCTAGGCATGATATTGGAATTAGTGGAAACCCCTTTGTGGATCTATCTAGTTCTTGCCTCATGCTCCTTGACCAAGGAGCACCAATAGCACCAAACCTCGTTGGAGTTTGCATTGTGCCTCCGTGTTGTATAAGGCCTTGGCATCAGTGTCCCTTTGCGAAGACGTCAAGATCTCACCGAGTCTCCCATCTCGCCGTGCCGGTTCGAGAGAGAGTCCTCCGCCCGACACTGATCCTAGGGATTGCACCGGACTGGTCATCGCCGACGTGAGCTATTGGTGTTTATCGTGGTTTTGCGTGTGTGTATTCATCACATTCTTCGTGCGTGCGTTCGTCGTGTTCATCCTTCCCTCCTTCCCCCGCACTCCATCCTCGATTTGAGTGGGATTCGTGAAAGATCGGGCCACCCTAGAGGTTTGCCCTCAACAATGATTCTAATTGTCTCAGCTAGAAGGAAATATTAAGTCTAACCAGTAATTTATATAAGGTTAATTCTTTCCTAGTTGGAATTAATGTTTGTGATAGTCGGAATTTTATACTACCTAAGTTATTGCACTGTGTGTGATTACTAGGTTTGTTTTTTAACACAAGCATTGCGCGAGGAGGAGAAGAGATGGATCAAGGGGAACCAGGCGTGTTGATCGCCAATGTGTGCGCGAGGGAGCAGAGGGAGGCAGGCGCACTAGAGGAGATCAAGCAACATTGAGGAAGTCACGTGGCGTGCCAGTACACGTTTGAGGTGCACCACGATGTTTGGCCTGCGTGCCAAGTAGGCCGAACCCATCTATGGGTCGGTATGTATCAGTTTGAGTCGAACCGGGTCAGTTTGAGCCAAAATAAGGCTGGTTTTAGGCCTGGTTTGTGGGGAGCTCGCCCCAACCTCTATAAGTATTCCCACAGCCGTCGCAATTAGGGTTAGACCATGTTTAGATTAAACCAATACTTGTTTCGTTGAACTGCTGCAAGCATTCATCTGAAATTATATGTTCCTCTTTGATTCGATCAGGAATATCTACCATACCTCCACTTTGATTCGATCTGGAGTTTTCTACTGAAATTTTTCGTGTTTTCTCCTGTTCCATTGGGAATTGGTAGATTGCAAACCTCTTCGTGGTCGGCGTCTACGTGCGCAAGTGTGTGAAGTTGTGAATACCATCTAGGTTGAGATCTATTGCATTGGCAACGGGGGAACAACCGGTGATTCACAGCATCCCACAAGTTATCTCCATTACATCCACCATCATCTACGACGTGCTCAACGAGAAGATCGAGCCACCCCTTATCAGGTTGGGTCGACTCACCGTGCCTATCCATTATGCAAAACACACAAGGAATGTATATGGAAGTGGAATATGGTGGTGTTAGCCTTGTACCTCACCTTGGGGATTGCACCAAACTAGAAACCACAAGTGAGAACTATTGGCTTGCAAAGTGAAAATGCAAAGAAGACTCACACTAAAGAAGGAAAGCTAAAACTCTCAACGCTGTGGGTGGAAGGTTAGGGTTGTGGAAAACCAAATGAAACGATCCAAAAAGAAAAGGTTATTGTCAAACGTGGTAGAGAACCAAAAGATTAAAAGCAAATAGGAGGCGATCTAGAAAACAATAGGATACACACACGTGTTAACTCTTGTATTTGCTCTCACACTCTCACTTTCCAAGGACAAGTGCACAATGCTTAGGCAAACACAAGATGAGTTGCTCTCATAGGATAGATACACTCAAGGAAGAAGGGTTAACAAGGTGGAACAAGTTATACCTTTTGTATGATGACTTGTTACCTGTGCTGGGGATAATGTTCGGTATCGCGGTGTCGATGAGCGCGGTATGTGAATATTGTTGTGGAAGCTTGAAGTTAGTTTGGCGACACATACACGAAACACGAACAACACAAAGAGGAAAAACGGACAACAATGGGCGAAAAAGAACTTTCGGCGGCAAACCACGGGCGAGCAGAGCGCCGAAAATTCTGGTGGCTATTGCAGTTCATGGGCTGTCGCCGAAATTTCTGCGGCGGGGCGATCCACCTAGTGCGGTTTGAGTTCGTGTGATTAACTCCAAAAGTCAAATCGGCCAAAAATTTCAGAAATTTGTCTAAATTGGGCTGGGAAAAGGTTCTAGGAAGGTAGATCGGTACCCAAAGCAACAGATCTGTGGAACAAAACCACGAAAAATGCACCAAATCCAGAGATCAATCCGAAGGAAAATTTGGGGCTCTTTTTGGGGGTTTTCAAATTTTTGATGGATAGAATAAAAAATTGTGGGGGAATTCGTGAGCAACGAAGCTCTTGATACCAATATGTTGAGGGCAAACCTCTAGGGTGGCCCGATCTTTCACGAATCCCACTCATATCGAGGATGGAGTGCGGGGAAGGAGGGGAGGAAGAACACGACAAACTCACGCACGAAGAACGCGATGAACACACACACAAAACCATGATACACACCAATAGCTCATGCCGGCGGTGACCGGTCTGACGCAATCCCTAGGATCAGCGTCGGGCGGAGGACTCTCTTGAGCCGGCACAGCGAGATGGGAGACTCGGTGAGATCTTGACGTCTTGGCAAAGGGACACCGATGCCAAGGCCTTGTACAACGCGGAGGCACGATGCAAACTCCAACGAGGATTGGGATATTTGGTGCTCCTTTGTCAAAGGAGCATGAGGCAAGAACTAGATAGATCCACAAGGGGTTTCCACTAATCCCAAATATCATGCCTAGGGTTTACATTGGAGGTGGGGGACTATACATAGGCCAGCCACTAGTTCAGGTGTACTTTAGGCATAAAAGGGTAAAAACTGGACGAAATAGGAATACTCTGGGGCATCAAACCCATGTTGATTTTGAGACTGGGCGTTCCGGCAATAAGTCCGGTCACGCCGGACTAGGCGCCAGAAATTCCGGTTCGTGCCAGTAATTCCGGTCGGCAACCAGAACCGCAGGCAGAGAAGCGTTTTGGTCGGCGCCAGTATGTTTCGGCGTGCACCGGAAGTTCTGGTCGGTGGTCCGGTTCGCGGTTGGTGCGCCGGGATTTCCAGCGAGAGTTCCGGTCCGCCGAGCCTAGCGCCGGTTTGACCTGGGACTTCATCTTGGGGTGTCTTGGCTCCTTCTCTTGGTGTTTCTTCATGTGGTTCATACCTGAGGATGCATAGAGTATAGGAATGAAGTAGCAAGCCATCCAAGGATGTATGGAAATCACATGAGGCAAGGACTGAGTTCACCTTATGTTGAAGGAGCTTGGCTCGGGCACGGGTCATCAGTCCACTTGGCGTACTTGGTGGTGTAGATGTAGGAGCGTCCATAGAACGGGCTGCATCACTTTTCTCTGCAGCGGAAGAGAAGTCCCTCCTCTTGCTGATCTTTGTCTTGGATAGCTCCTTGTGCTTCCTCCCTCTCCTCCCTCGCGCATTCTTCATTGATCAACATGCCTTGTTCCATTTGCTCCTCGCTCGTTGCTATGCCTTCTTGTCCTAAGTACCAGATCATGCAATAATTCAAAGACTTAGGTAGTATAAAATTCTCATTAGTTTAAACACTAGGTTCATTAAGAAACAAGTTCACCTGTTGTTCTAGCAGCTTAGCACGAGCTCTTGTGATTGGTCCAATCCTTATCTATTGAGGGCAAACCTCTAGGATGGCCCGATCTTTCACGATTCCCTTTCAAATCGAGGATGGAGTGCGGGGAGAGGAGGGAAGGATGAACACGACGAACGGACGCACGAAGAACACGATGAACACACACACAAAAAACCACGATAAACACCAATAGCTCACAACGGCGGTGACCGGTCCGGCGCAATCCCTAGGATCGGCGTCGGGCGGAGGACTCTCTCTCGAACCGGCACGGCGAGATGGGAGACTCGGTGAGATCTTGACGTCTTGGCAAAGGGACACCGATGCCAAGGCCTTGTACAACGCGGAGGCACGATGCAAACTCCAACGAGGTTTGGTGATATTGGTGCTCCTTGATCAAGGAGCATGAGGCAAGAACTAGATAGATCCACAAAGGGGTTTCCACTAATTCCAATATCATGCCTAGGGTTTACAATGGAGGTGGGGGACTATATATAGACCAGCCACTTAAACAGGGGTACTTTAGGAATAAAAGACAAGTTCTAGACGGACTAAGGGGTACATGGGCCGCAGGCCCAAAGGCCTTTTCATGCCTGGCGTCGCTCGGACCGGAGACTCTAGTGGCGTCGCGCGGCAATAGGACGGTGGACTCCGTGACCGGTCTCCGCCACGCCATATCCACATCGCACACCCGTCCCATCGTCTAGCGGGCATGACCACAATTTAAGCCCTGCGATTGGACACCAACGGTGCTCGCCTGGTCAAATGTGCTTCTAAGTGGGTAAGACCGCAGTAGTGCCAAATGCAATTTATGATGCCTAGCCCACCTCCCCTCCCCCTTTTACGCAGCGCCTCCCGCCCTCATAGCACATCACTATGCAAAAATCCCTAACATCTTCCACCGCCACCACCGCAAGAACGATCGACACTGCTGCCACCGCTGTAGCCACCGCACCATACCACCGCAATAAATCTGTCCACACCATGCCCAGTCCTAGCCACTGCCACCGATGCTAGGCCACTGCTGCCATAGTAGTTGTTGACATGGCATGTTCGGCGACAGGAGCGACATCACCGACAAGTACACCGTCATTTCCCATGGCACCACCGAGATGATGGTCGTGCACACCAATGTGTTAGAGGAGGTGGCCAAGGTCATCGTAATGCACGAGCGGTGTCTACAGGAGCCGATGGGCAAGTACAAGATTGTCGGCCTTGACCTAAAGTATATCGGCGATAGGAAGAGGGTGGTGCTCCTGCAGTTTTCCAAGTGCAAGCACCGACTCTTGTAACACGTATGCAGGGCCAAATGGGTATGCCCGTAGCTTCACGACTTCCTGCAGAGGAGGGATATCTGCTTCGCCAGCTAGACATCACGAAAGGCACTCCAAAGCTAGAGCGGGATCTCCTGGTTCATGTCGGCAATCATGTCGATCTCAAGCGTGTGAGGAGGTACCTAGACAATGATATGGGGGGAAAGCCAACATGGCTAGACTCGCTGCCAACATCATCGACCGCGAGTATGCCTGCATGAAGGACGAGTTCCCGAAGCACCTACCCAATCAATGAGAGTGGATGTACCTGGATCATGATGCAATCCGGTACATAGCCAGGGACGCGTATGTCTGCTATGAGATGCTCATCAGGATCTGGTGCACGAGTGATTGTGTTGTTTACTATTACTAGTTTCGCATTCCGTTCCTAGTTTATCTCGCTTGTATTTTGTAAGCATTCTGTGTCAGAATGGTGCTCATATGATCCTTGTCTACCGTATAAACCAGTATGAATTATGTTTCCCTTTTTATTTATTTTTATCATTAATTTTAGGACCGTGTCAACATTCGTACCTAGAAATTGTGTTTGTGCCCTTCGCATGCGGTAGAATCCAATACTACCATGCATGGCCTGGTTTTATTACTGAATATAGCTACTTTAGCTTGTGGTGGGACCCACTAGACAAGATGCTTGTATCCACAAATGGGCACAAACTAAGGACATAGTCATAAAATACGATGCTAGCCAACTCGGCACCTCATGCTTAGCAACGAAGGACACAGTCATAAAAAACACCAGATTATAGTTTGAAAAGGTAATACACAAAAACTCCGAAGTGCTCCGAATAATTCAGATAGCTATCACACATACTTGTGAAAGAACATGTTTGTATAAAGAGAACAACTATAAACATAGATAATTTTCATAACACATAGTGGCACACACAGATACAACAATCATAAACCTATGACCATACTGCTACAACCTAATTATCCTACACTAATATACTGATGAGAATATATATAGGGATTATGATGATTCTGACTGCCTGAACTGGAAGGAAATATTGAGTCAAATCAATAATGACTATTAGGTGAATTCATTCCTAGTTGACCACGATGCTTTCATTTATAAGAACTTTATACTACCTAAGTCTATGCATTTATGTATGATCAGGTTCGTTGGAGAAACAAGCATGGCACGAGGAGGAGAAGGGCTATAAGAGGAGCCCAACATGATGATCGCCCGAGGATGCGCGAGGGAGGAGCGGGAGGAAGGCGCAAGAGAAGATCATTGTTGGGGCAATACCCCCGGGTAGGGTCACTCCGGGATATAAGGGCCGAGTTAGCCGAGGTTCGGCAAGGTCAAAGCGGATGCTGGCCGGGTCATCTCAAGGCAGGCCGGATCACGGAGTAACCCGGACCAGGGGGTCGCCTGACATTGCCTCATCCAACTTAAGGAGTAAGTCGGAAGTGCTTGTCTAACTTATATGCAGGAACAGGTGTGGCCGGATCTACTATGATCCGGGTCCTCGCTTAGCTTCTGGGAGAAGGAAGGAATCTCTCTGGTCAAAAAGAAGGTCCAGTACGCACTGCATGAGCGAAGAAAGCAAGGGCAGGACCACCGGGTCATGGCCGACAAGGGTTACAACGCCCATGTCGGCTGACGTGGGCGCCGCAGAGGCCTACGTCGCTAAAGCATGTGTGACGCGGGGGAAAAGCACCCCGGTCGGGTTACCACTTTGGGAGGGGGCATATTCTTAGGAATATGCCTCCACGTATGCCCTAGGCAGGGACCGAACTTCCTCTATATAAGGGGGACTAGGTTTCTGGTAGAGGGGGTTGGTTGAGCTCTAGTTGGTTTGGCGATTCCATAGTGCTAGTTGATCTAGGGTTCTAGGGAAAAATAGTAGGCAAGAGTAAGAGAGCTCCTTCTTCCTCCTCTCGCCAATACAGCTCAAGGAGCACTTGTAATCCTGGAGATATAGCAATACAAACTTTTGTGTGGAGAATCACTCCACTATCCCTCCTTGGATTCCCCTAGCGTGTATTAGTCCCCACCTTTAGCCTATCCATGGCATCTGCCGTGACACCACCACGACAGTTGGCGCCCACCATGGGACTAGCGGCGCTAGCAGGGGTGAAGATCTGGACGGGAAACCTCATCGGCACCGGCGAACGCATCGTCTCCGGGCTCGTTCAGCGCTTTGGAGCGCTGGATTTCGTCAGCGACAACGCTGGCTGCTTCGGCACGCGCCCACTTCCGCGCAACGGCCTCTTTGTCAAGCTCGGTGCACACAAGGTCTACGTTGTTGTGGACGTATCGTGCGTTCATCCGCGCCGCGTCGCTATGGGGAACCACCCTCACCGTGGCTCGCGGCGCCAGACGCCGCTCCCGGACCATGCGGAGGTGATGATGATCGCGCCAGTGCGCGAGCAAGGATCCGACACCAGACCCAGAGGTAACACCTAAGGCACCGAGGAAAGGTAGAGGACCTCCACTAGAGAGGCCTGAGAACGTACTGAGAGAAGCTATGGATAGCTTGGCTAACCCGGTAGCAGCAGTGGTAGATCCGGCTCAGGCACAGGCCGAGCTAGAGGAAACCAGGCAAAGATACTAGAGGGCGCAAAGAAAATAGCCGCGGCTCAGCAATCGCTGAACATGACGCTGCGTGAGTATGCAAAGGCAAACAAAGTTGATACGGTAAAGTAAAAGGGAGAAATCTCATAAGCGAGATGAACAGAGAAGGTGATGATGGAGCAGAAGGGTCGGAAAACTATCCGTCGTGGGTTGCCAAGTATAGTATCCCGGCGAAGAACCTCAGAGCAGCAGATGCGGTTGCGTCCGAGTTAGAGGGACTGACGGGTGAGGCCCGTCAGAGACAGCAAGATAGGGTTAACGAGCTGGTTCGGATCGCGAATAGACAGAATGAAGAGCTACTGAGAGCTAACGCGGAGAGAGCTGGAGCTTCCCAAATCGTCCATTCGGTGATGGGTAACCCGGAGAAATCCGCTGGAGCCGCATCATCACCTCATGGTGGTCCAAGGAGAGAAGAGGTAGTCACCTCGGCCAGACGGAACAAGCAGATCGTCCCGTACGACCCGACGCGTGCGGGAAAAGAAAAAGAAACACGGAAAAATGATGATCGACGGAGTGTGAGCCGAGGTGAAGCTGGCCGAGGTAATCATGACCAAGGCAATGCCGGTCAAGGAAATGCTGCCAACGGCAATGCCGGACAGCGAAACTCCGCAGGAGCAGGACAACCGCAACAGCGGAATATACCAAGGCAAGAGCAAAGCGCCGACCGAGGTATGCAACAGAAAGGTGCGCAACGAGAGCAAAACCGATACAACGACGGTGATTCGGAGATGGTGAACGCAGGGTACCCCAGACTAGACTATCATGTGATAGAGTCAAGATTGGGAAGCAGGAATTTAATGCCGGATGACGCCAGGTTAAAACTGGATCGCCTGTATAGGTCGGAGTAGATCGAATGTCAAGGTCCTCTGGGTCCAGCGTGCTTTGGACCCCGGATCATGAAGGAGCCACCGGTACCCAACTTCCAATTACCCAGAGGCACGAAGACGTATGACGGCAGAACCAAGCCAGAGGATTGGCTGATAAACTATGCTACGGCTGTGAAAATTGCCACAGGCAACTTGAGATGGGCTGTACGATACGTACCCCAGATGTTGGAAGGTCCGGCCAGAGTATGGCTAAATAATTTACCACCCGGAAGCATCAACTGTTGGATAGATTTTGAAGAAATGTTTATCAGCAACTTCTCAAGTACATATCAGAGGCCGAATAGATCGCAGACCCTAGCAATGTGCAAGAAAAGACCTAACGAGACGGATCCTGAATTCTTGACCCGGTGGTGTACCGTGAGAAACTCGTGTGAGGGTGTCATAGAGTCACTGGCCATAGCGTGGTTTGCACAAGGGTGCATATATGGCAGCGAGTTGTGGATGAAATTGCAAAGGAAAATGCCAATTATGTTGGCAGAGATGATCCGGATTGCAGATTCATATGCTTTGGGTGATCCGACTCAACCTAGGATCGCGTCAAATGAGTCGAACAAGGAATACTATCAGAGGGACGAAGCCGGGTCATCTGGGAGGAACGATTACAGAGGAAAAAGGAGAGATGATAGACCGGATCATCGCTACGGTTCGCAACAAGTTGCAGCTGTGAATCAAGATCAACCCGGAGCAGGGAGCAACCAACGCCAGAGAATGGGAGAGCAATGGACTCCAAGAAATGATGGCAAGAAAACATGAACTCCAGAGCAAAAGAAGCAGTGGCAGGAAAAGATAGACCGTCTGAGGTATACCTATGAGTCGATGTTGGACCAGCCGTGTAAGTTTCACACGCCAAATCCGAATAGCCCGGCGGGTCACACAACGAGGCAATGTGAGTGGATGCGTAAGATATAACAAGATAGTTCGGGGAATGCTCAGGCACCCCGGAATGATCAACCTCGGCAGGAGTTACCCCGGCAGCAATTGCTCTACAGAGCGAACACGCAACAGCTAATGTTGCCTCCCCCTCCGCCGAGGTATGACAACAATGAGAGAAGGGATGCCGTGCATCAGGTGGAAAATTAGCAACAGCCGGATCAGAGGTACCCCGGAAACGAGGGAAGGAATGAGTACAGGGAACATCACCAGAGTTATTGTGTGTTCACGACTAAGGAAACAGATAGAAAGAGCTTGCAGCGCCGACATATGGAGGTCAATGCGGTCATGCCAGCAGTGATGAGGTACATGCCTTGGTCGGATCAGGAAATCACCTGGAACATCAAAGATCATCCTAAACTTATGCCGAGTCCAGGTTCGTATGCGCTAGTGCTAGATCCGACATTCATTGGACCGAACATCAATGTGAGGTTCTCCAAGGTACTAATTGATAATGGCAGTAGCATTAACATAATGTATGCGGATACGATGCGCAAGTTGGGCATCTCGGAGAACATGCTCCAGGCTACGAGAACAACTTTCCATGGCATTGTACCAGGCATTTCTTGTGAGCCCATAGGCAAAGTCCGGGTCGACGTGCTATTCGGCACAAGGGATAACTGCTGAACTGAAAATCTGGAGTTTGAGGTGGTGAACTTGGAAAGTGCATATCACGCGTTACTCGGAAGACCAGCATTGAACAAGTTCATGGCAAGCTATCACATCAGTTATCTGAAGATGAAGTTGCCCGGGCCAAATGGAGTGATTACCATTGCTGGAGATTTCCGACGTTCCATTGAGTGCGCTTCAGCCGGGTCTAACCTAGCCGAGTCACTCGTAATCACGCAAGAGAAAAGAAAAATCCAAGAGGTGGCGGCATTAGCTCAGTCCGCGTAGCAATATATGCCGGCGTTAAGTAACCCACATGGCAGCGTTTCATTTCAAGCCGCAAAGGACACCAAGAAGGTTCCAGTTGATGACATGTTCCCGGAGCACACCATAACAATTGGTGCCGGGTTAACTGACAAATAGGAAAGTGAGCTCGTCAACTTCCTCCGTGAGAATCGGGATATTTTTGCTTGGTCTACACAGGACTTGCAAGGTGTTCCGAGGGAGTTGGCCGAGCACTCTTTGAACGTAAGTCCCAGAGCAAGGCCGGTGAAGCAACCTCTCCGCCGCTTCGCCGAGGATAGGAGAAGTCATTGGAGACGAGATAGCTCGATTGCTAGCAGCAGGATTTATCATGGAGGTGCTGTATCCGGATTGGCTCTCTAATCCGGTGCTGGTAGAAAAGAAGAAGGACGATCCGAACATGGCAGTGGTTTGGCGTATGTGTATTGATTACATGAACCTGAACAAGGCATGTCCAAAAGATCCATTTGCACTGCCGAGGATAGATCAGGTCATAGACTCGACCACGGGATGTGAACTGTTGTCATTCATTGATGCATATTCTGGCTTCCACCAGATACCTCTGAACCCGGATGATCAAATAAAGACTGTGTTTATTACCCCGTACGGGGCTTACTGCTATCGCACTATGCCGTTCGGTTTACGTAATGCAGGTGCAACATACCAAAGATGTATGCAAAAATGTTTGCACGACCAAATAGGTCAAAACGTACAAGTATACGTGGATGATGTGGTTATCAAGACCAAGGAAAGAACAACGCTCCTTGACGACATAAGGCAAACATTCGCGAACTTGAGAAGGTTCCGGATGAAGCTTAACCTGGAAAAATGTACCTTCGGTGTCTCGGCCGGAAAATTACTCGGATTTCTTGTCTCCAGCCGAGGTATCGAAGTTAATCCAACTAAGATCCGAGCCATCAAACGAATGGAGCTGCCGAAGTGTCTTAACAACGTCCAGAAGTTCACTGGATGCCTGGCATCGTTAAGTCGGTTTGTATGTCGTTTGGGAGAAAAGGCACTGCCTCTCTACCAACTCATGAAAAAGTCGGATAAATTCGTTTGGACGCCACAGGCCGATGAAGCCTTTGCCCACTTAAAAAAGATGTTGGCCACTGCACCAGTGTTAGCCTCTCCACTATCAAAGGAGCCAATGTTGCTCTACATAGCCGTAACCAACCGAGTTGTAAGTGCAGTGATTGTAGTGGAGCGCAATGAAGAGGGTAAGTCGGTGCAGAGGCCAGTATATTACTTGAGCGAGGTATTGTCTGCCTCAAAACAGAACTACCCGCACTTTCAAAGGTGGCATACGGTGTCTATATGGCGGCAAAGAAGTTAAAGCATTACTTTGAGGAGCACCCCATCAAAGTAATATGTGAAGCTCCCATATCCGAGATAATGGGTAACAAGGATGTGAGTGGCAGAATTGCAAAATGGGCAATTGAGCTAGCCCCTTATGCGCCCCAATACGACAGAAGGGAAGCAATCAAGTCCCAGGCTGTGGCGGACTTTTTTCTGGATTGGGCCGAGGTACAGTACGAACCACCGCCACCAGATCCGAACTACTGGAGGATGCACTTCGACGGGTCAAAAACCAAAACCGGATTAGGCGCCGGGGTTATGCTTACCTCGCCAAAGAAGGACCAGCTAAAGTACGTTTGCAGATCCATTTCGCAGCATTGAACAATGTCGCTGAGTATGAGGCTCTTGTGCATGGGCTCAAAGTGGCAAAGGAGATTGGCATACGTCGGATAATATGCTTTGGCGACTCGGATCTGGTGGTGCAGCAAGTGTCCGGAGTGTGGGACGCCCTGGATCCAAACATGGCACTATACAAATTTCACGTGCAGAAGATATATGGTTACTTCGAGGGATGTGAATTTCACCATGTACCCCGAGTAGAAAACGAGGCTGCCGACATGTTGTCGAAACTCGGATCGACGAGACAGGCAATTCCACCGGGTGTAGCATTGGAACACCTCAATAAACCATCTATCAGGCCGTCCCCAGGAACCGACTCGATCTATGTCCCGGAAAATACGGAATCCGGAGCTAAGCCCGTGGACATTGACACAGGAGGTAGTACGCGACACCCGGGGACTGCACAGGGAAACCTCGGCAAGAACCCGGGGACTACCTCACTAGACCCGGGATCGCTCGGCGTGATCCGGCTGAAGTTATGCCGGTGGATCAGATGGAAATTGATGAGGAGATGTTCCCTCCATGAGCGATACCAGCTTGGGCACTGCCTATATTCCAATTCCTGAAAGACGGAACGTTACCCGCTGAGGAGGTGTTAGCCAGGCAAACTCAGAGGAGAGAAAAGCCATACATGATCATCAATTCTGAGTTGTACAAACGGAGTGTAACCAACATCCTCCAGCGATGCGTTGACCCGGAATAAGGGTTGGACATCCTCCGAGATATACACCAAGGAGAATGCGGGCATCATGCCTCATCCCGAGCCTTGGTGGCAAAGGCGTTCTGGCATGGATTCTACTGGCCAAGTGCCTTAGAACAAGCAGAAGATCTGGTGAGAAAATCAATGGTTGTCAAAGGTACGCCACCAAGACACATATGCCTATGTCGGAACACAAGACCATACCAATTACGTGGCCATTTGCTGTATGGTGCTTGGATATGGCTGGCCCGTTCAAACCAGCAAGAGGAAACATGGCACACATTTTGGTCATGGTGGACAAGTTTACAAAATGGATTGAAGTGAAACCTATAAGAAAATGTGATGGAGCTATGGCCGTGACATTTCTCAAAGACATCATCTTGAGATACGGTTATCCACACAGTATTATAACTGATAATGGAACAAATTTTGCGGAAGGAGCATTTGCGCGCTTTTGCCGAGACAAGAATATCCGACTCGATGTCGCCTCGGTAGCCCACCCTGCATCGAACGGACAGGTGGAAAGATCCAACGGATTAGTATTATCCGGGATAAAACCCCGGCTCATTGAGCCGCTGCAAAGATCAGTGGGGTGCTGGATAGAAGAACTACCAGCGGTACTGTGGAGTTTAAGAACAACTCTGAATCGATCAACAGGCTATACGCCATTTTTTCTGGTATATGGGGCAGAAGTTGTATTACCAGCCGACATAGAGCATGATTCGCCTAGGGTCACCCAATACACAGAAGCCAAAGTGCAAGAAGCCCGGCAAAATGATGTTGATCTACTGTAAGAAGCGAGAGAACTGGCACTGTCCAGATCCACCATATATCAGCAAAATCTCTGACGCTATCATAGCCGGAAAGTGTGCCCCCGACTCTTTCGGGAAGGAGATCTGGTGCTCCAGTTGGTACAGCGTACTAGTGGCATGCATAAATTATCCCCCCCATGGGAAGGGCCATTCATTGTGAGCGAAGCATTGCACAATGATTCTTACTATCTTATAGATGCAAAGCCACAGGAAAAGAACAAGACGGACAGGTCCGTAGAGGAATCTAAGCGACCGTGGAATGTAGCACTACTTCGTCCCTTCTACACTTAGCTAAGAAGTGTATGTATCCGAGTCGTCTCATATGTCGGCAATGAGCTTATCAATGAAATAGCAGCGCCTCGAGCAGTAACTCGGGGACTGCCTTAATAATGTTTGTTGTTACTTCTTATGCGGTAGCTGTAATAAGCTGTTCTACTTAACCCGGATTAGTAATGTGTGAGCACCAAAAACCCAACTCTTCGACTTGCTGCTGTCCAACAAGAATTGGCTTCATGGCAAGCAAGAGAACAAGTTTGGAATTGCGTAGCACATGAAAAACGACTAAGGAAACGAGTTTATTCGAGCTAACATTTGTTTTTCGGACTAACCTTGTATTTATTTTCAAGTTATTATGCTGAATTATTTTGAGCTAAGCCTAAAAGTTTCTAAGTATTGTTAAAACAATTTTTCAAGCTCGGGTTCGTAAGTCGTAAAACCGAATCAAGGTAGACACAGACCGAGCCAGAGAATTGGACGAACAAGAAAATGAAACTCGGGGACTGCGCCCAAGTTAATCCGGCATAGAAATGTAGTACCAAAATATCACATATCTAGTATACAGTTGCACCCGGCATACCGGGGATCTGATAAATTTTCAAGTTTTTTGGAACTAAGGAGCAACAGAAGGAGGAAGTTCGGCAGCGTCGTCGCTGTCTTCAATATCTGAAGCATCATCTTCTCTGCCCTCATCCGACCCATCTTCAATGTTCTCATTGTGTTCGTCCCCAGCGGATTCTAGGAAGCTCGGTCCTTCAACTCAGTCATGAATAGGAGAATATTCAACGAGGCTGTAGGCGCAAGCCTGGCGCCGAGCTACCAACTCCGGATCATCGGTCCATCTGGATCCGGTGCGCCGGCGTGTAAGGAGGCTGAGGTCGATCTTCTCGTACCATGTGAGAATATGGTGAAGGATGGTATCGGCTGCGGCACGCCCAGCGGACTCTCTCCAGAGGTCAAGCTGGGTCTCAGTCTCCATTAACTTCTCGACGAGAGTCACGATGGTCTCCGGGCTACTCTCTCCGGGCCAAAGCGTATTGAAAATGCGAACTACAACGTCGAGGATATCCTTGCCATAATTCTTGATGGTTTCCACGCGAGCTGACAGGCTGACCAATAGGTCCTCCATGTCTAAGGGAATGCTCTCACCATCAGGAACGACGGGAGTACCCCTCTCTTGGCGAAATTTGGCAACAGCAGCGCTTGCAATAGTAGTACCCTCTGGAAAGTGGTCTAGAAACAAGGCAAAGGAAGAAGGTAAAGGAAAGACATATAAGGTAACCCGGAGAATTATGTCGGATAAGGGAAAGGAACTTACGGGAAATATGGCTATGGATCTGGGTTAACTCCTTGATGCAGGCATCGCGTCTTTTGCGATGTTGCTCAAGCTCAGCATTTGCCGACCCAAGCTGGAGGTCGGATGCTCTGAGTAGGTCCTGGTCCTTGGATCTCTGGAGAGTAAGGCGCTCATGCTCTTCTATGAAGTTCTGGCCAACCTTTTGGAGTTCGGTTCGGTGCTGGGCCTTCATCTTCTCCATCTTAGCCTTGAGCTTGGCAATCTCGTCGTCCTTAGTCCGGAGGAGAGCGAGCTCATCATCCTTTTTCTTTAGCTCGGCTTGATGATGCCCTGATTGTTCGAGAAAATGCAGCATCATGTCAGGCATGGGCACACTATCCTCAAGCGATGCTGAAATAGTATGTTGACCCGGCAGAGCCGAGGAGTGAATGTTTGCCGAGCCAAGGAGAAGAGGAAATGGGAAACACTACGAGGTCGAACAAAAGAGGACATACCCCGGATTTCCTCCAAGTTCTTCCGCATGATCTTGTTCTCAGCCTCCACCCCAGCTGTAGAAATCGAATGAGGAGGTTAGTTCGGCGGAAGAAAGTGAAGAAAAACGGAGAGGGGCTGAGGGAGAAAATTACCCCTCTTTTCATGTTCTGCACCAAGTGCAACATGTTTTGCGCGTAGCATCTTGTTGGTATCTAGCAGGCGTTGGAATTCAGCGCTCCGGCGATTGGTGGTTACCTGAAAAAAGTACAGAAGTGTAAAATTAGCTTGGTGCATATTCGAAGTATACAAGATCCGGGCCAAGTGGAACTTAACCCAGCTGTAGGTGTGTGCATATTCGAAGTGTACAAGATCTGGGCCAAGTGGAACTTAACCCGGCTCTAGGTGTGTGCATATTCGAAGTGTACAAGATCCAGGCCAAGTGGAACTTAACCCGGCTCTAGGTGTGTGCATATTCGAAGTGTACAAGATTTGGGCCAAGTGGAACTTAACCTGGCTCTAGGTGTGTGCAGATTCGAAGTGTACAAGATCCAGGCCAAGTGGAACTTAACCCGGCTCTAGGTGTGTGCAGATTCGAAGTATACAAGATCCGGGCCAAGTGGAACTTAACCCGGCTCTAGGTGTGTGCATATTTGAAGTGTACAAGATCCGGGCCAAGTGGAACTTAACCCGGCTCTAAGTGTGTGCAGATTCAAAGTTTACATGCAGCTACGTTAGTTTTCTAATGAGCATCCGACCGAGTAACAAGCTACTCCACCGGAGGCTCGGGGACTAATGATTATTATCTACAACATGTAAAGGAGAAACGACATACCTCCATCATTCGCCCCGCGAGGTTAATTGCCTTAGCGCCGGTATTCATCTGGGCGGAAAATTCTGCGGGGCCGAACTTTTTCGGGAGATCGTTGTTGTGGAGGAACTCCGCCTTGTTCCAGTTCATGACAAACTCGATAAGGCTCGGAGGGTACCACTCGCCGGTGGGCATATGGGGAGCCACCAAGCCCTTCGCGTGAGCTTCTTTCCTCTCAACTAGGGCAAGAGCTGGGCTGGTATGCAGAACCATCTGCTGCGCATCAGTTGGCTCGACAGGAACATCCTTCACTGCTGGTGATTTCTTCGGAAGCATCGACGATAGGGTTCACTGCCCGGCCTCGACGGACGCAGACTTGGTAGTATCCGGAGCCTTTTTGCCCTTAGCTTGCTGGGAAGAAGTAACTGCGGTGGATTTCCCTTTAGAAGCTGCTGGAGTAGTTCCTCGCCGAGGCTGATATGACTCGGACGAGGCGGAAGAACTTGGCACTGGAGCTCTTGTAGCTGGACTTGGAGCTATGGTTGCTTTCCTTGGTGCCGGAACAGATGCTGGAGCCGGTTCGGTCGCTGATACTGGAACTGCTGCTGGTGCTGGTGTTGAGATAGACTCGGTGGTTGCTGGTTGCGGCGATGCTGAAGTGGTGGACGCCGTCGCCTCGGCTGGACCGACCCCTCCCGCTCTGAGGTCGCGTTCCTCTTGATGAGGTACTGCGGAACCCGGAGCAGCCGCAGAACCCTCCGGAATAGGGCTCAGCGGGCGTGACTCGTCGTCACGAGGGGGAGAAGGGCCGGACCGGAGGGGTGAAGAGATGCTTGATCCTCTCTGAGGGACCTCCACCGGAGGACTGGAAAAGAGAATAATGTCATAAGAGAAATTACCACGATGCAAGGAAAAGTGAGTTACGCAACGAAAAATGACTTACGCATCCGAGGTTTTGGCCTCCTTGGGGTTCCGAGCCCTCCGTGCCGGGGCTTTGCCTGCCCGCTTGGAGGCAGTCTTGTCTCCGGCCTTCTTTTGCCTTTTTGTGGGCTGAGAAGGTTCGGAGGAAGAACTTGCTGCGGCTCCGCGCTTCTTCTTCGACGCCACCGGAACCGGCTCGCCCGTAGCAAGTGGAGGATCCTTGTGGATATGCCCACCGGGGTTAGCTGATGCCGGAAAGGCAAAAGAAAGAGGGACAGCCTCAACAGGTTCAATCATGTCAACATCCGAGTCATCCTCATCATCGGGCCAATCTCTAAGAGAAGAGAATTTACCACTGGGTCGTTTGGTAGCGTCGGTCATAGGGAGGAACATCTCCTGGTCCGGCTCCTCCTTGTCCAGGATTTCTCAGTCCGGCGCCCACTTAAGGATCGGATCCGTACCATCCTCGAGAGTTTGCTGAAGGAACAGCTGAGAAAAAGAACAAAGAACAGAGTAAAAAATACAACAAAAACCAACACATACTTGATCCGAAATAAGTTTGCCCCGCGAAGCTTACAACGGGAGGGAGCCTATCACGACAGTAGTGCTCGATTCCCCACGTCCATTCGGCGGAGAAATCCTTGTGGGTGGTGAAAAGAGCCTTAACCCGGCGAAAGATCTCCGTGTTGCTCAGCTCGAAGGAGGAGGTCCGGTTGGGGTCATGGCCGAAACTCATGTGGCACAACTTGTGGATGCGCTTCTGGAGGGGAGAGATTCGTTTGCGCACGAACGTGATCATGGCATCCTCGTTGCGCAATCCGAGTTTCTTCAGCTCCGCGAACCTCTTATTAACTTGGTTGGCCAGAGCTGTAGGCTTCTTGGGGACCTTCTCCCAGAATTCCGTGTCAGGTAGACCCGGAGCGTAGGGCAGCAACCGAATCAAATCTTCAGTACCCTCATTCCGGACGTAGAAGAAGGTCCGGGCCCATCCTTTGCAGGACTCAAGCCCGGTAACCCAAGGAAAGACGGAAAGTCTCCGGGGCGAGATGGAGACAGCTCCGAATTGGGTGAGCTGCTTATCCTCCGACTCTACTTGGATGTTGGGGATGACGTTGCGACGAAGGCCGAAAAACCGGATCCACAGCTCCTTCGTGGGCCATAGTCCGGTGTAGCCTTCGATCGTAGAAGCAAAGGCGGAGAGAGAGGTGATAGCGTTGGCTGGGAGATGGTGCGGCTGCAAGTGATAGGTCCTAACCCAATCTCGGAAGAAATCACTCACCAGAAGACCAAATCCCCGTTGGAAATGGGACAGGAACACAACGAACTCACCCGGATTGGGTGAGGGGGCCAGTTCGGCGAAGGGGAGACGAGCGGTGACGCCGGCAGGAATGCGTCTGGTCCGGTAGAGCCAGTCAAGGTCATCTAGACAGACCCATGATCCGGCCCACGGCCGCCGCATCCGCGGCGCGTCCTCCTCCATCTCCTGCTCGGCAACGACGAGCTCCTCCTCCGTCATCTTGTATTCGCTATCCTCGCTGGAGCTAGCGGCGACGGAGATCTGAGGCCTGGATTGGCGTGGACCCGTGGCGAAGAAGCTGCGCAGCGGTGGCTGCGATGCAGAGGCACGGGGAAGGTGCGGCGGTGGCGCTGCTGCTAGAAGCACTGACGACGGCGCGGTCGCTGGGAAGACGAAGGAGAAAGGCAGTGTGCAGAGGGGCGCAGAAGTGGAAAAATGATAAGGGGTGCGCCCCTCCGCTACTTAACCGCCCCTGAGATGGGTGAGTGGGATCGCGCTGCGCCAACAAGCCGCATGGTGTGGCCGTGTATCACCTGCATCAGCCAATCGGAGAAAAGCCACACAGGGGGCCACAGAGTAGAAGCAATCCCATGACGCGGCACGCTGATGCGGTAAACGAGGAGGCAGGCATGACGTGACCCACGCACAGTGATAATCGACAATTCTCGGCGGTTATGCGTGCCCTTAAAATAAGACGAGGTAATGATTAGCCTCCACGTGGGTTGGCATATGAGAGAAGGAAACGGGGCCCAGATCAAACCATGATAACCATGGGATCCGAGCCAAAGAGGTAACCCGGCCGGCAAGTGAAAACTTGGAACGTGTGAAGTGAACGTAAATCGATATAATCCAAGATAAAGAGCTAACCCGGAATTAAACGTCCAAGGCTCGAACATAAATGAACCTGATGTGGCCTTAGCGGCCAAGGCAGCTAAGACCGCACCAGCTTCGGGGACTAATGTTGGGGGGATACCCCCGGGTAGGGTCACTCCAGGGTATAAGGGCCAAGTTAGCCGAGGTTCGGCAAGGTCAAAGCGGATGCTGGCCGGGTCACCTCAAGGCAGGCCGGATCACGGAGTAACCCGGACCAGGGGGGTCGTCTGACATTGCCTCATCCGACTTAAGGAGTAAGTCGGAAGTGCTTGTCCAACTTATATGTAGGAACAGGTGTGGTCGGATCTACTATGATCCGGGTCCTCACTTAGCTTCTAGGAGAAGGAAGGAATCTCTCTGGTCAAAAAGAAGGTCCGGTACGCACTGCATGAGCGATGAAAGCAAGGGCAGGACCACCGGGTCATGGCCGACAAGGGTGACGACGCCCATGTCGGCTGACGCGGGCGCCGTAGAGGCCTATGTCGCTAAAGCATGTGTGACGCGGGGGAAGCACCCCGGTCGGGTTACCACTTTGGGAGGGGGCATATTCTTAGGAATATGCCTCCACTTATGCCCTAGGCAGGGACCGAACTTCCTCTATATAAGGGGGGCTAGGTTTCTGGTAGAGGGGGTTGGTTGAGCTCTAGTTGGTTTGGCGATTCCATAGTGCTAGTTGATCTAGGGTTCTAGGAAAAAATAGTAGGCAAGAGTAAGAGAGCTCCTTCTTCCTCCTCTCGCCAATACAGCTCAAGGAGCACTTGTAATCTTCGAGATATAGCAATACAAACTTCTGTGTGGAGAATCACTCCACTATCCCTCCCTGGATTCCCCTAGCGTGTATTAGTCTCCACCTTTAGCCTATCCATGGCATCTGCCATGACACCACCACGACAATCATCAAAACAAAGGCGACCGAGAGTAAGAAGGTGACCAAAAAGGAAGGTTCAATTCGGACAGACAGAAGTTCTAAAATTTAAACGGACGTGGTTTTCACATACCAACTCCGAATTAAGCAAATAAGTCCTTGTTGGAAAGATAATTCCTAGATCTTTCCAATGGGTACTTGTATGTCTCCTGGTTCGTTACGAGCTGTGCGCGGCAACCAAACCAAGTCGACAGATGTTTTCTGTCAGTTTACAAATAGAGTCCTTTTAAGTTAGGAAAGTTAGAGATATGTTTGGTTTTGACCCCAACTCTATGTTGGACGTCCAGCAGCCTTTATATAGGCCTGTAAATCATGGTATTTAGGGTTTAGACCACGTTAAAATATTTTGGAGTTGTTTCTTTCATAGAACCTCTCGAATTACCCTGTGTTTGAATCTACCAACTATAATTAAGTGTGATCTGTTGTTCCATTGGGAATTAGTAGATTGCATACTACCGTTCGTAGTCACGGCTGCGTGTGCCAGAGTGTGGTGTTGTGAATATCCTACAAGGTTCGAGATCTATTGCACTGGCATCACGGATCGAGCGGGAGAGATCATAGCTACGCACTAGTTATCAATCATCCATTATTACCATCGACAAGAGCTTGCTGAGAAGATCGGGGCCCCCATATCATCTTGATATCAGAGTTCCTCGTTGCCTCGGTAAGCAATCCACAAATCCATCCATAGATTAGATCTTGTTTTTCGTCCTATACAGAAAAAGCCCCACAAAAAGAGTTGTCATAGCCTAGATTACATCGTAGACGAGTAATAGTTGCTGGTCGTGTTCCTCTATTAGATTAGATCTAGATCTGTTCTTCGTAGATTTGTTTTTGCCTTCTAGTTGTTCTAGTCGAGTTCCCCATCAATTGTTTCCGCCACCATCAAGTCAGATCCGATCCAAGCAAAGAGTCCTAGTTGTGTACTGCTTGGCAAGTCGGAATTGCAAAAAAAAAAAATCCTATCGACTCTGCCGTGGCACATAAAATGCCCTTTTTTCTGCCGCGAGTCCGTGTCTGCCACAGATCCGATTTCCTGCCACGACACGATTTCGTGCTGTTTTTCTGCCGTGACACGCATTCCGTGAGGTACAGATTCTCTGCCACGACACATATTTGCCCCATTTTTCTGCCACGGCAGCCATATAAAAAATTGTGAATTTTGCAATTTTCCAAACCTTAGCTACAGTCATTCTATTTCATAAGTGTAGGAACTTTCCCATTGAGACTAGTTTCCGCTCTTACAGGCTGCTCGTAGGGTTTTGGTGCTATGATTTATAAATTGGGCGTGGATGATATATATTAAAAAAAAGAGAAAAAAAGAATGTAGCAAAAGAAAAGGCAAAGAGAGAAAGAAGTTATACAAAAGACAAAGGAAAAAAGGGAGAATTGAGCAAGAGGCCTAGTCACCTATTTTGCACCAGTAGATTGAGCAATCTTGTGCCTGTGTTACTTTAAGCTTTGCTAGTGTCTCTCGAGAGTAGTGCAACACCCTTCATAGTTGCATTGCCACGTTATTCTCCACGTGTGTGTTTCTTGGGTTTTTGTACGATCAACACTAGGACTTGTTTGCGGTGTACTTAGGATACCATACCTAGAGCTCCACCATAAATAACCTGTGTGTCCTATGATCATTCTCTATACCTTTGATATTCACTTCATCACATCAGTGCATAAGTCTTTGATTTCGAATTGGTAAGCATCACTATTCACTTTGGAACGGTAAGATCTGCTTTCTTGTCAGTTTTGAGTGAGTTGTGAGAGTTCCACCACCAGATTTTGTTTTGTGCACTAATGTACTAATCATGTCTTCTAGTAGTGTTGATGTGATGCAGAAAATGGAGGCCAATGATGTTACAGATAATGTGGAGACCTATAGGTACAAATTCTTCCATAATTGGCGTTGTAGTGGAACTTTTTGGAAGGAAGAACGCGGTATTTTTGATGGTGACGGTCTTTTCCACCATAGTGTGATGATTGGTGCGTGATGTGCTTCCATTACCATTGATAGCAACTCTACTATTAATTTGATCAGCGTTGAAGTTGTACAAAAGCTGCAGCTACCCACATGTGCCCGTGTGGTGCCATATCTCTTGCATTCATCATATGGCACATTGCTCATTTCACACACCACTGATGTTCCTATGACTTTTAAAGAGCATATTGAGATTGTGCACTGTGATGTATCTCCTATACCACTTGATTCTTGTCACATACTATTGGGAGAACCTTGGAGCAGAAGGTTTGACGCTCAAATATGTCCTGTTGTTGGAAGGATTTCTTTCAAATGGAACACGAAGAGGCGTTCTATGCTCAGGATTTCAGCCGACAAATTTCATGAGTATCATCTTCTTCGCAAGGAGAGGACAAAAGAGTTTAGTTTGTCTGCTAAATACAAGGTCATGATGAATGGTGACAATTCTATTATTTGTCATCTTGAACACGGTGTGCATTACAACCCATGTGAGAATGAGAGCCACATAGCCAAGCTGAGTGAGAGTGTTATCAAAAGTGAGCTGTGTGATTCCACTAAACGTGAGGTTGAGAGCATCCATTCTAAGAGTATGAGAGAAAACGAAAACACCAGTGCAGTAGATGATACATGTGAGGATATTTCTACTAATGTAATCATCTCTACTCCTGGTATTGTTTATTGTGCTATGCAGGTTGCTTTTGAAGAAAGGGAGCAATCTATTTTACAACCTGCATTGTCGGACTATACATTGTCACTTGCGGAGGATGTTTTAGTACCTACTACAACTGAGGAGATTCTTGATGACATTGGTACTGATTTGGAGCTTCAGCCAACATGTGCGACATATTGTGAGTCTATTCCTTTATTGAAGCCTCCTTGTGATTTGCCTTAGACTACTGTTTCAGCACCATGTGATAGTTTACCAAATTCAAATTTTGATCATGTGGTACTGATTACACATACAGAAATACTTGCTCGAATACCACCTGCTGATATTGTGTATTCCATCATGCTAAATGAACCTATGAGTATGAGTTGTGCTATGGATAAGATTTCTGAAATCTCATTTTTTAATTCTAGCACATATTCTCCTTGTTTCACTTTCAATCTAATTGGTGAATATAGCATGGATGAAAATTTTCTTGTGAATCACATATGCATAACTTGTGATAGAATCGCTGAACTGAAACATGTTGTTTTCAACCATACATGTTGTGTATCGATGTCTTTTTGCTGTGGGACATATGCTAAAATTTGTGATAGTACGAAACTAAATTCAAATCTAGTTGATATATTACAGCCAACACAAGTAATTTTACCTATGTTGGATCGTTGTAATCTTGCTAGAACAGAACCCAAGTTTTCATATCCATTGTGTTTGTCCCAAAAGTCTTTGTCTAGTTATGCTACTACTTTAGACTTCACTGATATTTGCAAATTGAGTTGCATCTTACATACGAGACAACATGGTCATGTTCATAATAATCAGAGTAGCGCAGTTGAAGTTCTTATAAACGAAAGCATCATGGTCAACTTGGAATGAATTCACCTGATAGTCATTATTGATTTGACTCAATATTTCCTTCCAGTTCAAGCAGTCAGAATCATCATAATCCCTGTATATATCCTCATCATCCTCCCTTTCTTCATGAAAAGCCGTCCACGGCTTTAGGTAAGCTGAAAGTGGGAGAAACAAAAAGAACAACGTGTACGCAAAGCATATGTATATATAACATGTTGTATTATTGTTGTTCACATGAAAAGTATGTCTAGTATACATCAAGCAACTTAAATTGCAGGTATAAGTGAAGTACAAAGAATCATGATCATGGTGAAAAACAACTAAATAGATAGTCTTGTTCTTCAATATTAAATTCATTTTTCTCAAAGAAGACCTATGATCAAATTTGTGAACAAGATCAAACCAATTCAATATGTGTGACAACCAATTTGATTCATGCCATGCTTCAACTACGCTACTCTGATTATTATGAACAGGATCATGTTGTCCAGTATGGAAGATGCAACTCAATTTGCAAATATAAGTTGTTATGGGGTAACCCCGTGGGTGGCCCGATCTTCACGGATCTCGTGGTCAAATCGATGGGAAAGCGAGGGAAAAGGGAGAAGGTAGCGGAAGCGGACGCACACCTTGCAAAGAACACGATGAACACACACAAAACACACACGATACAAGGCCGATTGCTCTCACCGGTGGCCACCGGTCCGATAGAATCCTCGTAAGGAAAGATCGGTCAATATGCTCCCTCGATCCCACGCGAAGAGGGAAGAACACCTTGGAGAGGGTCTTGACATCTTGGCAAAAAGGACACCGATGCCAAGGCCTTGTACAACAGGGGAGGCGTGATGCAAACTCCAACGAGGTGGTGACGATAGTCGATCCCCTTTGGTAGAAGGGGATGAGGCAAAACTAGAGATTCCACAAAGGGGTTGTCTTTAGTCTATCATCTATGCCTAAGGGATACATGAGGGGTGGGGGCTCTATTTATAGGCCAGCCACTTACATAGGGGTAGTTTGGGCATAATACTAGGGTTGAAACATAATAAGGGGGTACATGGGCTGTGGCCTAGCTGTTGAGGCGCGCATGCCCTATCTTGACCGGTAGTACCGGTTCTCGGGTCTGGTAGTACCGGACCGAAGCGGTAGCGGCTTCAGCTGTCGTCGAGCTCTAGGTCCGGTAGTACCGGTTGGGTAACCGGTAGTACCACTTGGGGGCGGTAGTACCGCAAGCCAATACCGGGGCGTCCAGAGGCGATGGCGTGGGCTTCAGTCATGGCCGGTAGTACCGCTAAGGCTGAGAGGTAGTACCGGGGCACGGTAGGACCGCTGTTGGGAGCGGTAGTACCGCTCGCGTCTGTCGTCTTGGGTGACTTGGGGACGAGCTTGGACTTGGCATTGTAGATGTAGTAGCATCCGTAGGACGGGCTGCATCAGCTCCCCCCCTTCGAAAAGAGTCATCCTCGACTCTAGACGCTCGTCATGTAGAGGTGGTCGAGAGACATTCTTGATCCTAGGGTTCGCCATGTAGTCGTCCTCGAGTAGCTTGATGTGGCAGCTCTTCAATGTTCCTTCACTTTCTTTGTAGCCTAGAAAGCTCAAAACTAAAGTGAAGCAACACTCAAAGAGTAGCCAATTCTTGAACATTATAGTATGAGTCCTCGAGTAGAAGGAAGTCACCTTATGGTGTAGAGATAGCTTGTTATGGGGTGACCCCGCGGGTGGCCCGATCTTCACGGATCTCGTGGTCAAATGGATGGGAAATCAAGGGGAAAGGGAGAAGGTAGCGGAAGTGGACGTACACTCCGCGAAGAACACGATGAACACACACAAAACTCACACGATACAAGGCCGATTGCTCTCGCCGGTAGCCACCGGTCCAATAGAATCCTCGCAAAGAAAGATCGGTCAATGTGCTCCCTCGATCCCACACAGAGAGGGAAGAACACCTTGGAGAGGGTCTTGACGTCTTGGAAAAGGGACACCGATGCCAAGGCCTTGTACAACGAGGGAGGCATGATGCAAATTCCAACGAGGTGGTGACGATAGTCGATCCTCTTTGTGTTGAGGGCAAACCTCTAGGGTGACCCGATCTTTCATGATTCCCTTTCAAATCGAGGATGTAGTGCGGGGAGAGGAGGGGAGGATGAATACGACAAACGCACGCACGAAGTACGCGATGAACACACACACAAAACCACGATACACACCAATAGCTCACGCCGGCGGTGACCGGTCCGGCGCAATCCCTAGGATCGGCGTCGGGCGGAGGACACTCTCTCGATCCAGCACGACGAGATGGGAGACTCGGTGAGATCTTGACGTCTTGGCAAAGGGACACCGATGCCAAGGCCTTGTACAACATGGAGGCATGATGCAAACTCCAACGAGGTTTGGGGATATTGGTGCTCCTTAGTCAAGGATCATGAAGCAAGAATTAGATAGATCCACAAAGGGGTTTCCACTAATTCCAATATCATGCCTAGGGTTTACAATGGAGGTGGGGGACTATATATAGGTCAGCCACTTAAACAGGGGTACTTTAGGAATAAAAGACAAGTTCTGGACGGACTAAGGGGTACATGGGCCGCATGCCCAAAGGCCTTTTCATGCCTGGTGACGGTCGGACCGGAGACTCCGGTCTAGGCCGGAGATTTTGGTCGGTCTCCGGACCAGCCTCCGAAGGGGCCTTCAGATTTTCCCAGGGCCCGGTGCAGGGGCCAAACCGGAGGTGTGGCCAGAGACTCTGGTGTCTTCAGGGCGGAGACTTTGGTGGACCGGAGACTCCGGTGTGCGCAGACCGGAGAATCCGGTATGAGTAGCTCTAGTGTCTTCTGCTTCACGATCTGCTCCTTGTTCTCCATCCTGGGGTACTTGGTGATGTGTTGGTGCTTCGTACCTGATGATGCATAGAGTAGTTGCATGAAGTAGGACACCATCCAAGGATGTATCAAATTGGCACGAGGCGAGGAGCGAGTTCACCTTATCTTGTAGGAGTTTGGCTCGAGCACGAGTCATGGGTCCACTTGGGGGTCTCGGTGGTGTAGATGTAGGAGCGTCCGTAGGATGGGCCGCATCACTTTGGTAGAAGGGGATGAGGCAAAACTAGAGATTCCACAAAGGGGGTTGTCTTTAGTAGGGATGGCACCCGCAGGGTATGGGTGCGGGTGGAGCCACCCCATACCTGTACCCTTTCTCCCCGAGTCTACCCATCACCCGCACCCATACCCGTCAGGGTGCAAGTTTTTTCCATACCCGTCGCCCGACAGGGTTAGTGGGTACCCGCGGATTAAAATACTCGCATATACAGCACATCAGAATGAACAAAAGAATTGTAGAAAAACAACATTTAACAATATAATTTATAAGCATCAACACAATAAATTAAGTTCACAAACTCATAGAATAAAAGAGATAATTTATCTGTATATAAGGACACAAAATAAGCATCACAATAAAGTATGTTACATTATCTCAATTAATCCTAGAGATACTGGGCTGGAGTTACGGGAATAGACTACGACAATAGAGGGAAAAAAGGATGCAGACGATAAACAATTATCAATATACACCGGTAAACGGAGATACTAGGCATGAAATATGTGTGTTGTTTCGGCATACCTAGATTAATGTGACAAAATAGATTACCTAAGTTAGAATTTTGTATCGGAAGTCCACTTGTCAGATATGTAGATGGGTACACGGGTACATGGATCTGGGTTGTATGATCCCGTACCCATACCCGTCACACCCAATGGGTTTAGAATTTACCCATCTATATACCCATGGGTATTTTACTGTCCTAAACCCTTACCCTAATAGGATTTTTACCCGCGGGGTAAACTGGTGATGGGTACCCATTGCCATCCCTAGTCTTTAGTCTATCATCTATGCCTAAGGGATACATGAGGGGTCGGGACTCTATTTATGGGCCAGCCACTTACATAGGGGTAGTTTGGCATAATACTAGGGTTGCAACATAATAGAGGGGTACATGGGTTGTGGCCCAGATCTAGTGCGTGTAGGCACCGTGCTGACCGGTAGTACCGGTCCTCAGGTCCGATAGTACCGGACCGAAGCAGTAGCGGCTTCAGGGGCGTAGCTTCGGGCTTCAGTTGTCGTCGAGCTCTAGCTCTAGTAGTACCGGTTGGGCAACCAGTAGTACCGCTTGGGGGCGGTAGTACCGCAAGCCGATACCGGGGCGTCCAGAGGCGATGGCGTGGGCTTCAGTCATGGCCGGTAGTACCGCTATGGTTGAGCGGTAGTACCGGGGCACGGAAGGACCGTTGTTGGGAGCAGTAGTATCACTCGCGTCTGTCTTCTTGGGTGACTTGGGGACGAGCTTGGACTTGGCGTTGTAGATGAAGTAGCGTCCGTAGGACGGGCTGCATCATAGCTCGATGAAGGGCATCCATAGGTAACTCTCTACGGTTCGTCTTGTCAACTATTGGGTGGTAGAGGTTGACGTGTATGCATTCATACCCTCACACAACAAAGACCAAGCAACATATGTTTGTGTGTGATAGAGGAGCATGTCACTTGTGGCATGTCCATTCTTGTTCACAACACTATCGCAGAACTCAAGTATCGCAAATGAAATGCGTATGCAAGGTCAAAGTGCATGGAAGTTAATTGAACATCATCCAAATGTGGGAACTCGAAAACTCCATATAACGTCTTAGTGCGGCACTCAAAGCAATGGACTAAAATATTGGTCAATATATTTGATACAAGGATAGGAGAATTCGGCAAAAACACATGAGGAAAGATTTCCAAAACAACATCATTATGTGTGCAAGCCAACCATTGGAAAGAACAATTGTTCAATATGTTGGATGCCATACACATATCATCAAAAGCCAAAATCATGGGGGTATGAGTATAGCAAGCGGAAGCAAAAGCAACATATTTGCAAACAAACCATATGAAAGAGCAAGTGGTCCTTATGTTTGTTTCAACAACAATACAAGAGCTTGGAAGCTCTCATGACAATACATGCTCAAAATGGCATTATGGTTGCACACAAAACACCGGAAAGAGAAATTGTTCAACATTTTTGTTGCAACACACAAAGCATCAATATTCAATGGCAACGAAACATGATTGTCACAAGGTGAAAGAATACCATTAACATGCTTGCAAGCAAATCATAGGAAAGAGCAATTTTTCAACATGAAAGATCCAAAGCATGCAAAAGGTATCAGAGTTGGGTTTGATCTTGAACTCTGTTGAGGGCAAACCTCTAGGGTGGCCCGATCTTTCACGATTCCCTTTCAAATCGAGGATGAGGTGCGAGGGAAGGAGGGGAGGATGAACACGACGAATGCACGCACGAAGAACACGATGAACACACACACACACACAAAACCACGATACACACCAATAGCTCACGCCGACGGTGACCAGTCCGGCGCAATCCCTACGATCGGCATCGGGCGGAGGACTCTCTCTCGAACCGACACGGTGAGATGGGAGACTCGGTGAGATCTTGACGTCTTGGCAAAGGGACACTGATGCCAAGGCCTTGTACAACGCGGAGGCACGATGCAAACTCCAACGAGGTTTGGTGATATTGGTACTCCTTGGTCAAGGAGCATGAGGCAAGAACTAGATAGATCCACAAAGGGGTTTCCACTAATTCCAATATCATGCCTAGGGTTTACAATGGAGGTGGGGGACTATATATAGGTCAACCACTTAAACGGGGGTACTTTAGGAATAAAAGACAAGTTCTGGATGGACTAAGGGGTACATGGGCCGCATGCCCAAAGGCCTTTTCATGCCTGGAGTTGGTCGGACCGGAGACTCTGGTGTGGTGGACCGGAGACTCTGGTCTAGGCCGGAGATTCTAGTCTGTCTCCGGACCAGCCTCTGGAGGGGCCTTCAGATTGTCCCAGGGCCCAGTGCAGGGGTTAGACCGGAGAGTTGGGCCGGAGTCTCCGAGGTCTTCAGGACGGAGACTTTGGTGGACCGGAGACTCCGGTGTGCGCAGACCGGAGACTCCGGTCTTAGCAGCTCCAGCGGCTTCTGCTTCACTCTCTGCTCCTTCTTCTCCATCCTTGGGTGCTTGGTGATGTGTCGAGGCTTCGTACCTAATGATGCATAGAGTAGTTGCATGAAGTATCACACCATCCAAGGAGGTATCAAATTGGCACGAGGAGAGGAGCGAGTTCACCTTAGCTTGTAGGAGTTTGGCTCAGGCACGAGTCATGGGTCCACTTGGGGGACTTGTTGGTGTAGATGTAGTAGCGTCCGTAGGACGGGCTGCATCAGCTCCCCCCCTTGGGGAAGAGTCGTCCTCGACTCTTCATGGTTATCATCTTGAACATCTCCATGGTAGGGTGAGAGATCCTTGACATTGAATGTATTGCTTGCAAGGTACTTGGAGGTCGGTTTGTCGATGATGTAGGCGTTGTTGTTGATTATTTTGAGGACCTTGAAGGGACCATCTCCTCTTGGCTTGAGCTTGGAGTCACGTTCCTTGGGAAAGTGGTCTTTGCTTAGGTGTATCCACACAAGGTCACCTTCTTGAAAGATCATCTCCTTCTTGTCCTTTTTTAATCTTGAAGCTTGGCGAAGGACTTGTTGTCCGATAGTAGCTCTTATTTCTTCATGAAGCTTCTTCATAGCTTGTGCACGCTTCTCGACGAACATGTTTGTGCGCTCATGGAGAGGTAGAAGTAGGATGTCGAGCGTGGTGAGGGGCTCGAAACCATAGACGATCATGAATGGACTCATCTTGGTTGTTGAATGCTTGGCTCTATTGTTGGCAAACTAGGCGTGGGGAATGCATTCCTCCCAATCCTTCAAGTTCTTCTTGATCAACAGATGTAGTAGAGTTCCGAGGCTTCGATTGACAACTTCGGTTTAACCATCGGTTTGAGGATGCGATGCGGATGAAAAGAGGATCTTGACGCCGAGCTTGGCCATGAGGGTCTTCCATAAGTAGCTCATGAATTTGACGTCGCGGTCGGAGACGATTGTTCTTGGCACACCTGAAGACGGACGATATCCCTGAAAAACAGAGTTGCAACATGTGAAGCACCGTCGGTCTTATGGCATGGTATGAAGTGTGCCATTTTGGAAAACGATCCACAACAACAAAGATAGAATCATGACCATGTGATGCAGCCCGTCCTACGGACGCTACATCTACACCAACAAGTCCCCTAAGTGGACCCATGACTCGCGCCTGATCCAAACTCCTACAAGCTAAGGTGAACTCGCTCCTCTCCTCGTGCCAATTTGATACCTCCTTGGATGGTGTGCTACTTCATGCAACTACACAATGCACCATTAGGTACGAAGCCTTGACTCATCACCAAGCACCCAAGGATGGAGAACAAGGAGCAGAGCATGAAGCAGGAGCCGCTGGAGCTTCTCAGACCGGAGTCTCTGGTCTGCGCACACCGGAGTCTCCGGCCTGAAGACACCGGAGTCTCCAGCCCCACCTCCGCTCTGCCCCCAGAACCGGGCCGTGGGAAAATCTGAAGGCCCCTCCGGAGGCTGGTCCAGAGACCGACCGGAATCTCCGGTCCAAAACGGAGTCTCCAGACCACCACACCGGAGTCTCCGGTCCGACCGTCGCCATGCATGAAAAGGCCTTTGGCCCTGAGGCCCATGTACCCCTTAGTCCGTCCAGAACTTGCCTTTTATTCCTAAAGTACCCCTGTTTAAGTGGCTGGCCTATATATAGTCCCCCACCTCCTTTGTAAACCCTAGGCATGATATTGGAATTAGTGGAAACCCCTTTGTGGATCTATCTAGTTCTTGCCTCATGCTCCTTGACCAAGCAGCACCAATATCATCAAACCTCGTTGGAGTTTGCATCATGCCTCCGCGTTGTACAAGGCCTTGGCATCGGTGTCCCTTTGCCAAGATGTCAAGGTCTCACCGAGTCTCCCATCTCGCCGTGCCGGTTCGAGAGAGTCCTCTGCCCGACGCCGATCCTAGGGATTGCGTCGGACCGGTCACCGCTGGCGTGAGCTATTGGTGTGTATCGTGGTTTTGTGTGTGTGTGTGTTCATCGCGTTCATCGTGCGTGCGTTCTTCGTGTTCATCCTCTCCTCCTTCCCTCGCACTTCATCCTCGATTTGAAAGGGAATCGGGCCACCCTAGAGGTTTGCCCTCAACATATTGGTATCAAGAGCTTAGTTGCTGACGATTTCCCCCACAAATTTTTCTTCTATCCACCAAAAATTCGAAAATCCCCAAAAAACAGCCCAAATTTGCCTTTGGATCAATCTATTGATTTGGAGTATTATTTGTGGTTTTGATCCGACCAAACCTTGTCTTAGGTGTTGGTCCAGCTTTATCCTGCGTTTTCTTAGCCCAATTTGGCCAATTTTTCACGGATTTGAGGACCCAAGGCGTGGATTTACGCTCAAGAACACGAGCAGTTCACGATCTGACTCTAGACCGGAGTCTCCGGCCTACACACCAGAGTCTCCGGTCTACCCACACCGGAGTCTTCGTCCTGGACCGGAGTTTCTGGCCTGAAACCCTGGAGTCTCTGGCCTGCCGCCTGATTTTGATAGTTTTGCCTCTAATCTTGCATTGGCTAATTTCCTCTTGTTGGTTTGTGCTCGTGTGCGTGTCGTCAACTAACAACAAGCTTCCGCATCGACCACCCCCGCGCTCACCGAAACCACAGCCCACGAACATCATCCCGCACCACCGACGCCAAGTTTATCATCACCAATGAAGGTATAACTTGCGTCACCTTGTTAACCCCTATCTTCCTTTGTGTGTACCTATCCTATGAGAGTGGCTCATCTTGTGTTTGCTTTAGCATTGTGCATTTGTCCTTGGATAGTGAGAGTGTAAGAGCAATATCAAGTGTGACTAGGTAGCATCAAGGGAGAGCAAAAAAAAGATACAAAGAAAAAGCAAAAGAAAAATAGTCTCCCATTGCCAAAGAGAGTCTCAAAGCTTGTAAGCAAGAGAGAAAGTAGAGCGCCCAAGGCAAGTGCACAAATCTGTTGCTCATTTTCCCTCTTTGCAAACGAGCCACGGTCTCTCCTTGCATTGGCACGACAACGAGCTTAGTCTTCGTTAGGACATTTTGTTTGCTCATTTGCATAGTCGTGTCAATCCCAACTTTCTCCACGTGTGTGTATATAGTCGTAGGTTCCTGTCACCCTTTTGAGTTGTTGACCTTCGCCTTTGACTGGAGTTTTGTTGGATTTTACCCACTTTTGACTATCCCTTTTCTTTTGGTTGGTCCTTTGGCTTTCCACAATCCTAACCTACCACCAACAAGCTTTTGAGCGTTAGTTCTTTCTTTAGTGTGAGTTTTCTTTGCGATTCCACTTTACACGCTTATAGCTCTCACTTGTGGTTTCTAGTTTGGTGCAATCCCCAAGGTGAGATACAAGGCTAACACCACCATATTCCACGTCCATATACAATACTTGTGTGTCTTGCATGATGGATAGGCACGGTGAGTCGAGCCAACCACCTCCCTAAGAAGAAGATCAAGGTCTGTACATGACGCGTGCAAGTTACTTCATTGTTCGACAAGAGTTCCGTGAACGTTGCCAAGCCCTTGAGATGCGACAAGATGAGCAATTTGGTGAGGCGCAAGCCGAGTTCAAGAACATCGGCAACCACTTCGATGGCCTCGAGAGGCAAATGCAAGCAATGCATCACAACTTCGGCCACCAAAATGAGTCGCTTCAACGCCCCGTCGCCGAAACAAATGACAATCTTTGACGCCTCATCGACGGAATGGCAAGACCGCGTTCACGTGCTTCAAGCTCTTCAACTTCTTCGCGTCGTCATGCACCTCTTCAACAAGATCTACATCCAAGTGTTCCAAGACGCAATGATGCCCCATGGTTGAAGATGGAACCTCTTCGAACTATGTACCTTCACCACGGCACGCTGCAATGTCAAGCTATGATGGTGACCTCTCTTCAAGGCCACGAGAAAGGCAAGAAGCACACCGTCATCACGCAAGGGCACTAGTGATACAACAAGAGGAACCACAAGAAGAACCGCAAGTGCAACTGCAAGTCTACCACCATCGACCGTGACACATACTTGACACAACAAGTGACGACTCCAATTTGGAGAATCAAGCTCGTCATCGATGTGAAGCTCTCCAAGATCCTCCTCCTCGTCATCAACGTCATGAACGTCCGCACCGACACCATGGTCATCACGAGGAGCCTCCCCCACCTCAACAAAACTTGGAGCGTCAAGTGATACAAGTTGAGCGACGCCCACCACGTCAAGAGGCTCAAGACCATGATCATCACCGTGAGGCCCGTGTGCCTAACCAACATCACCAACCGAGGAACGAGCCTCCCCTTCATCATCAACCGCGTCATGAGGCTCCACGTCCTCAACAACCTCATGGGGCCCAAGTACCCCAACACCATCAACAACCGTGCCAAGAGCAAGAGCAAGCTCCTCAACAACAATATCAAGAGCAAGCTCCGCAACAAGGACGCGAGAACCAAGTTCCACCTTCCCAACTACAAGATCATCAACAAGGTCACCAAGCTTGTAGCAATGACCGTAATGATGAAGAAACTTTTGGCAAGCTCAAGTTCACAATGCCCAAGTTCACCGGATCCAATGACCCCGAAGAATACCTCTCATGGCAACTCAAAGTCGACAAGATCTTCCGCATGCACAATTATACCTCTCATGGCTTCACTTGAGTTTGATGATTACGCCAACCTTTGGTGGGAACAAGTTCAAGTTGCTCGTGATGCAAGACTAGAGCCGCCAATCACAACTTGCATGACATGAAGGCTCACATGAGATCCCGGTTCGTCCCCGCGCACTACACTCGTGACCTCTTGAACAACCTTCAAGCGCTTCGTCAAGGGACAAAGACCGTGGAATAGTACTTCAAGTAAATGGAACTCAACTTCATTCGTGCCAACATTGATGAACGCATGGAGCAAACAATGGCACGTTTCCTTATTGGCTTGAATCACCTAATCAAGCGCATCGTCGAGTTCCAAACATACAACACCATGGTTGAGCTTGTGCACATCGCAACAAAGGCTGAACGTCAAGTCCAAGAGGACATCAAGTACAATAAGCCCAAGACGTATTTCACCTACAAGCAAGCTTCAACCGCCACACCAACAACTTTCAATGGAAGCTCCTCAGGTACCTCCAAGCCTTCCTTCAAGCCCACACTTCCTCAAGGAAAACTGCCCCCAAGTGGCAAACAAGCAAAGAGTGATACACCTTTCAATGGTGAATGCTACAAGTGTGGAGGTAAAAGACACAAGTCAGACGAATGTGGAAACAAGAAAGTCTTGTTCATTCACGACAATGGTGATGAAGAGTACTTGAGTGAAGATGAGTTTGATGCCCGTGTCAAGGAAGCAATGGCAAGGCAACGAGTGGAAGATGACCAAGAACTTCTCATGTGTGAACATGACGCAAGTCCATCGCTTGTCGTCACGAGGATCTTGACCAGTCAAGCACAAGAGCATGAAGACCAACGCTCCAATATCTTCCAAACATGAGCCGGCATCGATGGCAAATCTATCAAGGTGATCATTGACGGTGGGAGTTGCCACAACCTTGCTAGCACCGAGTTGTGTGAGAAGCTCAACCTCACCCTCCATCCGCACAAGCACCCCTACCACGTACAATGGCTAAGTGACCAAGGGTCCGTGAGGATCAAGCATACCATATCGGTCTCCTTCGCCATTGGTCCTTACAAAGATACAGTGGAGTGTGATGTGGTTCCTTTGAAAGTTTGCCACATGCTTCTTGGTCGACCATGGCAATTTGACAAGGATGCTCAACATGATGGTCGCACCAATGTATACACCTTCAAATGGCTCAACAAACCATGTGTTTTGCAACCGATGACTCCTAGCCAAATAATTGCGGACAATGCAAAGGCTTTAGCGAGGGTGCAAAGCACAACACCTACTTGTGAGAAGAGCGGTGAGAGAGAGAACCACCTCATAGTGAGTGAGAGACACAAGCAAAACTCGAGTGGAAAAACTAAGAGTGTTCTCCTTGCCACCAAAAGTGAGATGAGAGATGTTCGGAACAACCCATTTGCACTATGTCCTCCTTTGCAAGGGACTAGCACAAGGAACTAATGAAGTAACCAATGTTCCTCCATCTTTGATGAGTGTTTTGCAGGAATTCAAGGATGTGTTCCCCGAAGAGCTCCCACATGGACTACCTCATCTTTGCGGTATCGAACATCGCATTGACCTCATCCCCGGCGCACCACTTCCCAACCGCGCCGCCTACCGCACGAACCCAGAGGAGACAAAGGAGATCGAACGTCAAATCAACCAACTCGTCTCCAAAGGTTTGATCCAAGTTAGCACTAGTCCGTGCTGTACCCGTGATTCTTGTTCCCAAGACGAATGATATGCTACGGTTATGCATGGACTGCCGTCCAATCAATGCTATCACCGTGCGTTATCGACATCCCATACCACGTCTCGATGACATGCTTGGTGGAGCCACTATTTTTTCGAAAATTGATCTTCGTAGTGGTTACCATCAAATACGCATGGCCGAAGGTGACGAGTGGAAAACCGCCTTCAAGACCAAACTTGGTCTCTATGAAGGGTTGGTTCTGCCCTTTGGTTTGTCTAATGCCACATCCACCTTCATGCGCCTAATGAATCATATCTTGCGTTCTCTCATTGGAAAAAGTGTTGTTGTCTATTTCGATGATATTCTTGTTTATAGCAAATCACTTGAGGACCATATAACACATGTCAAGGAAGTTTTGCAACTCCTTCGACATGAAAAGCTTTATGCTAATCTTCCCAAGTGCACTTTTGCTATAGACAAGTTGATTTTTCTTGGATTTGTCGTTTCTTCGAACAGAATTGAAGTTGATGTTTCCAAGGTAAAGGACATACGAGATTGGCCCATCCCAACAAATGTGAGTGAACTCCAAAGTTTTCATGGGTTGGCCGGTTTCTATCGTCGCTTTGTGAAAGACTTTTCAACCATTGCTTGCCCCCCTTAATGAATTAGCCAAAAAGAATGTCACCTTTGTCTGGGGCAAAGCACAACAAAAAGCTTTTGACGAACTTAAAAAGAGGCTCACCGAAGCACCTCTTCTTGCTTTACCGGATTTCACAAAAACTTTTGAGATAGAGTGTGATGCTAGTGGTATTGGCATTGGAGGAGTCCTTATGCAAAACGGACGTCCTATAGCCTACCATAGCGAGAAAATTGATGGTGCTCACCTTAACTATCCGATTTATGACAAAGAGCTTTTTTCCTTAGTTCGTGTCCTTCAAGTTTGGCAACACTACCTTTGGCCCAAGGAATTTATCATACATTCCGTCCATGAGTCGTTGAAATATCTCAAAGGCCAAGCCAATCTGAGTAAGAGACGCGCTAAGTTGGTTGAGTTCATGGAGTCTTTTTCGTACATTGTCAAGTATAAGAAGGGCAAAGATAATGTAGTTGCGGACGCTTTGTCTCGCAAGCACACCAGCCTTCTTACGAGACATGAAATCAACGTGTTGGGTCTTGAGGAAATAAAATCTTTGTATGCTTCCGACCAGTTCTTTGAACAAATCTTCGCAAAGTGCTCCAATGACAAAGGAGTTGATGATTTCTATTTGCATAAGGGCTTTCTATGTAAACAAAACAAGCTATGCATTCCGAAGTCGTCGCTTCAACTTTTGCTCCTCCAAGAATCTCATGGTGGAGGCCTCATGGGTCACTTTGGCCGCGACATGACATTGGACATGCTCTCCTATCACTACTTCTGGCCCAATATGAAGCGTGACATGGAGCGGTACGTTCAACGATGCACGACATGTGTTCAAGCTAAGTCGCAAGCTAACCCTTATGGTCTTTATATGCTAGCCTATTCCTCATACACCTTGGTCTGACATTAGCATGGATTTCGTGTTAGGATTGCCTAGATCTAAGCATGGTCATGATTCTATATTTGTTGCTGTGGATCGTTTTTCCAAAATGGTACACTTCATACCATGCCATAAGACCGACGGTGCTTCACATGTTGCAAATCTGTTTTTCAGGGAAATCGTCCGTCTTCACGGTGTGCCAAGGACAATCGTCTCTGACCGCGACGTCAAATTCATGAGCTACTTATGGAAGACCCTCATGGCCAAGCTCGGCGTCAAGCTCCTCTTTTCATCCACATCGCATCCTCAAACTGATGGCCAAACCGAAGTTGTCAACCGAAGCCTCGGAACTCTCCTTCGTGTGTTGATCAAGAAAAACCTGAAGGATTGGGAGGAATCCATTCCACACGCTGAGTTCGCCTACAATCGAGCCAAGCACTCAACAACCAAGATGAGTCCATTCATGGTCGTCTATGGTTTCGAGCCCCTCACCGCACTCGACATCCTACCACTACCTCTCCATGAGCGAACGAACATGGACGTTGAGAAAAGCGCACAAGCTATGAAGACGCTTCATGAAGAAACAAGAGCTACTATCAAACAACAAGTCCTTCTCCAAGCTTCAAGGTCAAACAAGGACAAGAAGGAGATGATCTTTGAAGAAGGTGACCTTGTGTGGATACACCTAAGTAAAGACCGCTTCCCCAAGGAACATGACTCCAAGCTCAAGCCAAGAGGAGATGGTCCCTTCAAGGTCCTCAAAAGAATCAACATCAACGCCTACACCATCGACATACCGACCTTCAAGTACCTTGCAAGCAATACATTCAACGTCAAGGATCTCTCACCCTACCATGGAGATGTTCAAGATGATAACCATGAAGAGTCGAGGACGACTCCTTCCCAAGGGGGGAGCTGATGTAGCCCGTCCTATGGACGCTCCTACATCTACACCAACAAGTCCCCCAAATGGACCCATGACTCGTGCCCGAGCCAAACTCCTACAAGCTAAGGTGAACTCGCTCCTCTCCTCGTGCCAATTTGATACCTCCTTGGATGGTATGCTACTTCATGCAACTACACTATGCACCATCAGGTACGAAGCCTCGACTCATCACCAAGCACCCAAGGATGGAGAACAAGGAGTAAAACGTGAAGTAGGAGCCGCTGGAGCTGCTCAGACCGGAGTCTCCGGTCTGCACACACCGGAGTATTCGGTCCTCCAAAATCTCCGGCCTAAAGACACCGGAGTCTCTGGCCCTACCTCCGGTCTGCCCCCAGAACCGGGCCCTGGGACAATCTGAAGGCCCCTCCGGAGGCTGGTCCGGAGACCGACCGGAATCTCCGGTCCAAACCGGAGTCGCCGGACCACCACAACGGATTCTCCGGTCCGACCGTCGCTAGGCATGAAAAGGCCTTTGGGCCTGAGGCCCATGTACCCCTTAGTCCGTCCAGAACTTGCCTTTTATTCCTAAAGTACCCCTGATATGGGCATGAAGGAGGAGGTGAAGCCTAATTTTAGGACTCCACCAAGCTAGGTCATGCGAGCGCATCCCATTGATGATTGGCACACTAGGACGACCTACGATATGTAATGATAAGTCTAAGGTTATGTCGAATATTATTGCTATGTTATTGAGTCCGAGTCTAGGTTAGGTTCGAGTCTGTTGTGTGTTCGGTTTGGGTCTAGCCAACCAACTAGTTGCAGGCCTCCTATATAAAGGAGCCAGCCACCTAGGGTTTAGGGCAGTTCAGTTGTTTAGTCAAAAAAACTATATTGTGCTCTATCGTGTATCATCCCTCCGGGGACAGTGATACCGTTATCTATTATATCGAGTGATTTGCTGCGAAGGTTCTTGTGTGCATCAAGGATTATCGAGCTGTGGTTTGAGGCGTGGTGATCTTCATCATGTTACTTGCTGGATTGATTCCTCTTCTTCAGGTGACGTTCATCGGCATTATTGGAAGATTACCATCCGGGTTGACTCGCTGTGAAAGATCGGGACAAAACTATAGAATCATCGGCTTGATACGTATCAGGTGGTATCAGAGCTCTCGTTGATCACATCTTGTTTTTGGATCATCTGTGGACTATTTTTTACAAGCAATTTACAGATCAGTTTGTGGAGAAGAGATTGGAAGAAAGAAGGGGATCACAATCTGACCCCATCACGAGCAGGTTTTTGGTCAGTGTCGGTTTACATCGCGAGCAGGTTCTGTTCCATCGCGAGCTTGTTTTTGATCAGATCCGATCGATACTAGATCCAATCGGGGCATCGAGGCATTGGATAAAAAAAAGGGCGCAGAAGGAGGCTGGGATCGCGCCCATGCCTCAAGAGTCTTCCGCGTGCCCGACGATCGAAGCCACCTGGCGCTCTCGCCAGCTTGCCTAGGAGATTGAAGCAATCATGCGCCCTCACGTACAAGGCAGTTGAAAAAAAAAAGGAGGCCTGCCGCCGTACGAGTCGGTGCGAGTTTCCCGGGGCGATCTGCCTCGCGATCGGTCCGCTGTTCACACAACTGCTCACACAAAGGAAAGAAAAAAAAGGGGAGTCTGTTTGCCTCACGTCGCTCGCCTAAGGAGAGACCTCCTCTGTGGTCGAGCGAGGCCTCATGTGCCCTCATCCTCTAGCGTGGGCCGGCCCATCAGAAGTCCTCGCAGGAATCAGAGGAAGGATCGATCACTAAAAAAAATTCCTAGAGTACCACGTAGCTCGCCCGCACGCCTTGGGACAGACAACTCTATCCCTGAGCGAGGCTGTTATGATCGAGGGAAGCGCCTTGTGACCGCTTGGAGTTCTCGCCTAGGCAACACGGGTCCTGTTTCTAATCTTTCTGCTAGAATTCAGAGATGGATCTTGAGGGTAATGTTAGTGATTTTTCAGCACGAGACGTCTACAATGATTATCTAGACCTGAAATATTGTGTGCGCTGGGATTCTAGTAAATTGAAGTGGAAGCTCCTACATACTGCAACCTCGACAGAATACAAGTTATGGGAAGAGACAATGCAAGCTGGTTTTTGCTTATGTGTTGATCTTTCTCTAGATCTGCAGTTTGACGACACTATCGCTTTTCGTCTAGCAAAAAGGTGTGAGGATGCGCGAATTTTTCGGTGGTAGAATATGGACACACGTACGCGAGGTGTCTCAATAAATACTGTTTGGGAGGACTATAAAAAGTTTTTACGTGCTAAATTTTTGGCACCATCAGAGATAGAAGACAAGGTGATTGTTCCAGAGGATGTTGTACCATTGAGTGGGCTGAATTTACAACTCAACAAGGTACAAGGCGATGCTTGCATGACAGTTGACAAGGGCCAGCGTTGGAATTTATTTCAAGCGCAGTGTATGATCAAAGGCAAAGCATGCAAGTTGATTGTTGATGGAGGAAGCTGTACTAATGGCATTAGCAAGGCAATGGTGGCAGCGTTGGGGTTGTCCACATGGCGTATTACTGAACCTAAGCATCTAAAGTGGTTCAATAGCTGCGGTATGGTGAAGGTAACTCATAAGGTGCGTGTGCCATTTACAGTTGGTGATTATGTTGATGAGATTGAGTGCGATGTGTTGCCATTGGAGGTATGTGGACTATTACTTGGACGTCCATGGCAGTATGATCGCAATGTTACACATGCTGGAAGAGCAAATACATATTCTTTTGTGCATGGTGGCAAACAACAGACTTTGAAGCCTATGCAGGATGATCACATAAAGTCTGATGTGGAGCTAGTGGTACATAAGGAGAAGGTGCGCAAGGCTAAGCCAAAATCTAGGCTAGCTAAGGTGCAGGATGGAGAGCATGATGCGCAGTGCGACAATGTTGATACTGCTTTAGCTATGCATGTAGATGACAAGCCAGTGGAACTTGTTAGTGACAAGCCAGTTGAAGTGCATCCTCTTATTGTTGAGAGGAAGGATGTTGCAGCATGTGTTCAGAAGGTTATTGGTGTTGACACATGTGTTCAGACGGATGATAGTTGTGCTCTGATGTTCCAGTGCATGTAATGCAGCGGGGTAACAAGAGCAGTTTTATTAGCACACTTGTGAGGCGTTTTGTTGGGACAATTGTGCGGATGCATAGAGGCAAGGATGTACATGTTCGACAATTGTGTGGTCCAGGCATTACTCATCTTATGCCAGGTCGTGCCAAGAAGGTCCATTTTCAGCAACCACGGGCTCCAACAAGAGTTGAGAATAAGAAGATGATGGCGCCTAGGTCCAAGCTCGTATGGAGACGCAAGGAGGTGCAAGCACCGAGGGCTGTATCAAGTCAAGCAGGCCAAGAGGGAGGATGTGGTGAGGAAGGCAAGCAAGACTTGAAGATGGCGAAGACGCGTGAAGCGATTGTTCATATCACGCCACCTTTCCGACCCGACCCGCAAGCATTAGGGACAATGCTTCTTGAAGGGGGGATGACGATATGGGCATGAAGGAGGAGGTGAAGCCTAATTTTAGGACTCCACCAAGCTAGGTGATGCGAGCGCATCCCATTGATGATTGGTGCACCAGGACGACCTACGATATGTAATGATAAGTCTAAGGTTCTGTCGAATATTACTGCTATGTTATTGAGTCCGAGTCTAGGTTAGGTTCGAGTCCGTTGTGTGTTCGGTTTGGGTCTAGCCAACCGACTAGTTGCAGGCCTCCTATATAAAGGAGCCAGCCACCAAGGGTTTAGGGGAGTTTAGTTGTTTAGTCAAAAAACTATATTGTGCTCCACCGTGTATCATCCCTCCGGGGACGGTGATACCGTTATCTATTATATCGAGCGATTTGCTGCGAAGGTTCTTGTGTGCATAAAGGATTATCGAGCTGTGGTTTGAGGCGTGGTAATCTTCATCACGTTACTTGCTAGATTGATTCCTCTTCTTTAGGTGACGTTCATCGGCGTTATTGGAAGATTACCATATGGGTTGACTCGCTGTGAAAGATCGGGACAAAACTATAGGATCATCGGCTTGATCCGTATCAACCCCTATTTAAGTGGCTAGCCTATATATAATCCCCCACCTCCTTTATAAATCCTAGGCATGATATTGGAATTAGTGGAAACCCCTTTGTGGATCTATCTAGTTCTTGCCTCATGCTCCTTGACCAAGGAGCACCAATATCACCAAACCTCGTTGGAGTTTGCATCGTGCCTCCGCGTTGTACAAGGTCGTGGCATCGGTGTCCTTTTGCCAAGACGTCAAGATCTCACCGAGTCTCCCATCTCGCTGTGCCGGTTCGAGAGAGAGTCCTCCGCCCGACGCTGATCCTAGGGATTGCGCCGGACCGGTCACCGCCAGCGTGAGCTATTGGTGTGTATCGTGGTTTTGTGTGTGTGTGTGTGTGTGTTCATCGCGTTCTTCGTGCCTGCGTTCATCGTGTTCATCCTCTCCTCCTTCCCCCGCACTTCATCCTCGATTTGAAAGGGAATCGTGAAAGATCGGGCCACCCTAGAGGTTTGCCCTCAACACCATGCTTAGATCTAGGCAATCCTAACACGAAGTTCATGCTAATGTCGGACCAAGGTGTATGAGGAATAGGCAATGGCATATAAAGACCATAAGGGTTAGCTTGCGACTTAGCTTGAACACATGTCGTGCATCGTTGAACGTAGCGCTCCATGTCACGCTTCATCTTGGGCCAAAAGTAGTGATTGGAGAGCATGCCCAATGTCTTGTCACGGCAAAAGTGACCCATGAGGCCTCCACCATGAGATTCTTGGAGAAGCACAAGTTGAAGCGACGACTTCGGAATGCATTGCTTGTTTTGTTTAAAAAAGAAAGCCCTTATGCAAATAGAAATCATCAACTCCTTTGTCATTGGAGCACTTTGCGAAGATTGTTCAAAGAACGGGTCGGAAGCATACAAAGATTTTATTTCCTCAAGACCCAACACGTTTATTTCAAGTCTCGTAAGAAGGCTTGTATGTTTGCGTGACAATGCGTCCACAACTACATTATCTTTGCCCTTCTTATACTTGACAATGTACAGAAAAGACTCCATGAACTCAACCCACTTAGCGTGTCTCTTGCTCAAGTTAGCTTGGCCTTTTATGATGAGGGCATCCCTACAGTTACACCTACCTCAGAATGTATGATAAATTCCTTGGGCCATAGGTAGTGTTGCAAAACTTGAAGGACACGAACTAAGGCAAAAAGCTCTTTGTCATAAATTGGATAATTAAGGCGAGCACCATCAAGTTTCTCGCTATGGTAGGCTATAGGACGTCCGTTTTGCATAAGGACTCCTCCAATGCCAATACCACTAGCATCACACTCTATCTAAAAAGTTTTTGTGAAATCCGGTAACGCAAGGAGAGGTGCTTCGGTGAGCCTCTTTTTAAGTTCATCAAAAGCTTTTTGTTGTGCTTTGCCCCACACGAAGGTGACATTCTTTTTCATCAACTCGTTGAGAGGGTATGCAATGGTTGAATAGTCTTTCACAAAGCGATGATAGAAACCGGCCAACCCATGAAAACTTCGAAGTTCACTCACATTTGTTGGGACGGGCCAATCTCGTATGTCATTTACCTTGGAAACATCCACTTCAATTCCCTTAGAAGACACGACAAATCCAAGAAAAATCAACTTGTCTTTAGCAAAAGTGCACTTGGGAAGATTAGCATAAAGCTTTTCATGTCGAAGGATTTGCAAACTTTCCTTGACATGTGTTATATGGTCCTCAAGTGATTTGCTATAAACAAGAATATCATCGAAATAGACAAGAACACTTTTTCCAATGAGAGATCGAGAGATATTATTCATGAGGCGCATGAAGGTGGATGTGGCATTAGATAAACCAAAGGGCATAACCAACCATTCATAGAGACCAAGTTTGGTCTTGAAGGCAGTTTTCCACTCATCACCTTCAGCCATGCGTATTTGATGGTAACCACTACGAAGATCAATTTTCGAAAAAATAGTGGCTCCACACAACTCATCAAGCATGTCATCGAGGCGTGGTATGGGATGTCGATAACGCACGGTGATAGCATTGATTGGACGGCAGTCCATGCATAACCGTAATGTATCATCCGTCTTTGGAACAAGAATCACGGGTACGGCACTTGGACTAGTGCTAACTTGGATCAAACTTTTGGAGACGAGTTGGTTGATTTGACGTTCGATCTCCTTCGTCTCCTCCGGGTTCGTGCGGTAGGCGGCGTGGTTTGGAAGTGGTGCACCGGGGATGAGGTCAATGCGATGTTCGATGCCGCGAAGAGGAGGTAGTCCATGTGGAAGCTCTTCGGGGAACACATCCTTGAATTCCTGCAAAACACTCATCAAAGATGGAGGAACATTGGTTAATTCATTAGTTCCTTGCGCTAGTCCCTTGCAAAGGAAGACATAGTGCAAGATGTATGGGTTGTTCCGAACATCTCTCATCTCACTTTTGGTGGCAAGGAGAACACTCTTAGATTTTCCACTCGAGTTTAGCTTGTGGCTCTCACTCACTATGAGGTGGTTCTCTCTCTCATTGCTCTTCTCACAAGTAGGTGTTGTGCTTTGCGCCCTCGCTAAAGCCTTTGCATTGTCCGCAATTATTTGGCTAGGAGTCATTGGTTGCAAAACACATGTTTTGTTGAGCAATTTGAAGGTGTATACATTGGTGCGACCATCATGTTGAGCAGCCTTGTCAAATTGCCACGGTCGACCAAGAAGCATGTGGCAATCTGTCATAGGAACCACATCACACTCCACTGTATCTTTGTAAGGACCAATGGCGAAAGAGACCGATGCAGTATGCTTGATCTTCACGGACCCTTGGTCACTTAGCCATTGCACGTGGTAGGGGTGCTTGTGCGGGTGGAGGGTGAGGTTGAGCTTCTCACACAACTCGGTGCTAGCAAGGTTGTGACAACTCCCTCCGTTAATGATCACCTTGATAGATTTGCCATTGATGCCGGCTCGTGTTTGGAAGATATTGGAGCATTGGTCTTCATGCTCTTGTGCTTGAGTGGTCAAGATCCTTGTGACGACAAGCTATGGACTTGCGTCATGTTCACACATGAGGAGTTCTTGATCATCTTCCACTCGTTGCCTTGCCATTGCTTCCTTGACATGGACATCAAATTCATCTTCACTCAAGTACTCTTCATCACCATTGTCATGGATGAACAAGACTTTCTTGTTTCCACATTCGGTCGACTTGTGTCCTTTACCTCCACACTTGTAGCATTCACCATTGAAAGGTGTATCACTCTTTGCTTGTTTGCCACTTGGGGGCAGTTTTCCTTGAGAAAGTGTGGGCTTGAAGGAAGGCTTGGGGTACTTGAGGAGCTTCCATTGAATGTTTTTGGTGTAGCGGTTGAAGCTTGCTTGTAGGTGAAGTACGTCTTGGGCCTGTTGTACTTGATATCCTCTTGCACTTGACGTTCAGCCTTTGTTGCGATGTGCACAAGCTCAACCATGGTGTTTTATGTTTGGAACTCGACGATGCGCTTGATTTGGTGATTCAAGCCAATAAGGAAATGTGCCATTGTGATGCGGCCCGTCCTACAGACGCTCCTACATCTACACCAACAAGTCCCCCAAGTGGACCCATGACTCGTGCCCGAGCCAAACTCCTACAAGCTAAGGTGAACTCGCTCCTCTCCTCATGCCAATTTGATACTTCCTTGGATGGCATGCTACTTCATGCAACTACCCTATGCATCATTAGGTACGAAGCTTCGACACAACACCAAGCACCCAAGGATGGAGAACAAGGAGCAGAGCATGAAGCAGGAGACGCTGGAGCTGCTCAGACCGGAGTCTCCGGTCCACCAAAATCTCCGGCCTGAAGACACCGGAGTCTCTGGCCCCACCTCTGGTCTGGCCCTAGAACCGAGCCCTGGGACAATCTGAAGGCCCCTCCGGAGGCCGGTCCGGAGACCAGCCAGAATCTCCGGTCCACCACACCGGAGTCTCCGGACTGACCGTCGCCAGGCATGAAAAGGCCTTTGGGCCTGCGGCCCATGTACCCCTTAGTCCGTCCAGAACTTGTCTTTTATTCCTAAAGTACCCCTGTTTAAGTGGCTGGCCTATATATAGTCCCCCACCTCCATTGTAAACCCTAGGCATGATATTGGAATTAGTGGAAACCCCTTTGTGGATCTATCTAATTCTTGCCTCATGCTCCTTGCCAAGGAGCACCAATATCCCAAGACCTCGTTGGAGTTTGCATCGTTCCTCCGCGTTGTACAAGGCCTAGGCATCGGTGTCCCTTTGCCTAGACGTTAAGATCTCATCGAGTCTCCCATCTCGCCATGCCGGTTCGAGAGAGAGTCCTCCGCCCGAGACCGATCCTAGGGATTGCCGCCGGACCGGTCACCGCCGGCGTGAGCTATTGGCGTGTATCGTGGTTTTGTGTGTGTGTTCTTTGCGTTCTTCGTGCGTGCGTTCATTGTGTTCATCCTCCCCTCCTCTCCCCGCACTCCATCCTCGATTTGAAAGGGAATCGTGAAAGATCGGTCCACCCTAGAGGTTTGCCCTCAACATATTGGTATCAAGATCTTCGTTGCTCATGATTTCCCCCACAAATTTTTCTTCTATCCACCAAAAATTCGAAAATCCCCAAAAAACAACCCATATTTGCCTTCGGATCGACCTCTTGATTTGGAGTGTTATTTGTGGTTTTGATCCGACCAAACCTTGTCTTAGGTGTTGGTCCAGCTTTATCCTGCGTTTTCCCAGCCCAATTTAGCCAACTTTTCGCGGATTTGAGGACCCAGGGCGTGGATTTCCACTCAAGAACACGAGCAGTTCTCGATCTGACTCCAGACCGGAGTCTCCGGCCTGCACACCGGAGTCTCCGGCCTACCCACACCAGAGTCTCCGGCCTGCACCAGAGTTTCCAGCCTGAAACCCCGGAGTCTCCGGCCTGATGCCAGATTTTGACAGTTTTGCCTCTAATCTTGCATTGGCTAATTTCCTCTTGTTTGTTTGTGCCCGTGTGCGTGTCGTCAACTAACAACATGCTTCCACATCGACAACCCCCGCGCTCATCGACACCACGGCCCACGAACATCATTCCGCACAACCGACGCCAAGTTCATCATCAAAGAAGGTATAACTTGCGTCACCTTGTTAACCCCTATCTTCCTTTGTGTGTACCTATCCTATGAGAGTGGCTCATCTTGTGTTTGCTTGAGCATTGTGCATTTGTCCTTGGATAGTGAGAGTGCAAGAGCAATATCAAGTGTGAAAAGGTAGCACCAGGGGAGAGCAAAAAAAAGCAAAAGAAAGAAAAAGATACAAAGAAAAAGCAAAATAAAAATAGTCTCCCATTGCCAAAGAGAGTCTCAAAGCTTGTAAGCAAGAGAGAAAAAAGAGCGCCCAAGACAAGTGCACAAATCCGTTGCTCATTTTTCCTCTTTGCAAACGAGCCACAGTCTCTCCTTGCATTGGCACGACAACGAGCTTAGTCTCTGTTAGGACATTTTGTTTGCTCATTTTCATAGTCGTGCCAATCCCAACTTTCTCCACGTGTGTGTATATAGTCGTAGGTTCCCGTCACCCTTTTGAGTTGTTGACCTTCACCTTTGACTTGAGTTTTGTTGGATTTTACCCACTTTTGACTATCCCTTTTGTTTTGGTTGGTTCTTTGGCTTTCCACAATCCTAACCTACCACCAACAAGCTTTTGAGAGTTAGTTCTTTCTTTAGTGTGAGTTTTCTTTGCATTTCCACTTTGCACGCTTATAGCTCTCACTTGTGGTTTCTAGTTTGGGGCAATCCCCAAGGTGAGGTACAAGGCTAACACCACCATATTATACTTCCATATACAATACTTGTGTGCTTTGCATGATGGATAGGCACGGTGAGCCGAGCCAACCACCTCCCCAAGAAGAAGATCAAGGACCGTACATGACGCGTGCAAGTCACTTCATCGTTCAACAAGAGTTCCGTGAACATTGCCAAGCCCTTGAGACGCGACAAGATGAAAAATTTGGCGAGACGCAGGCCGAGTTCAAGAACATCGACAACCGCTTCGATGGCCACGAAAGGCAAATGCAAGAAATGCATCACAACTTCGGCCACCAAAATGAGTCGCTTCAACGCTCCGTCGCTGAAACAAACGACAATCTTCGACGCCTCATCGACGGAATGGCAAGACCATGTTCACGTGCTTCAAGCTCTTCAAGTTCTTTGCATCGTCATGCACCTCCGCAACAAGATCTACCTCCAAGTGCTCCAAGACGCAATAGCACCCCCGTGGTTGAAGATGGAAACTCCTCGAACTATGTACCCTCCCCACGGCATGCCACAACATAGAGCTATGATGGTGACCTCTCTTCAAGGCCACGAGCAAGGCAAGAAGCACACCGTCATCACTCAAGGGCACTAGTGATCCAACAAGAGCAACCACAATAGGAACCGCAAGTGCAACCGCAAGTCTACCACCATTGACCACGACACATACTGGACACAACAAGTGATGACTCCAATTTGGAGAATCAACCTCGTCATCAAAGTCATGAACATCCACATCGACACCATGGTCATCACGAGGTGCCTCCCCCACCTCCACAAAACTTGGAGCGTCAAGTGATACAAGTTGAGCGAGACCCACCACGTCAAGAGGCTCATGACCATGTTCTTCGCCGTGAGGCCCATGTGCCTAACCAACATCACCAACCGAGGAATGAGCCTCCTCTTCGGCATCAACCGCATCAAGAGGCTCCACACCCTCGCCACCATGAGGCCCAAGCGCCTCAACCACGTCAACAACCGCGCCAAGAGCAAGAGCAAGCTCCTCAACAACAATATCAAGAGGAAGCTCCGCAACAAGGACGCGAGAACCAAGTTCCACTTCCCCAACTACAAGATCATCAACAAGGTCACCAAGATCGCAACAATGACCGCAACGATGAAGAAACTTTTGGCGAGCTCAAGTTTACAATGCCCAAGTTCACCGGATCCAATGACCCCGAAGAATACCTCTCGTGGGCACTCAAAGTCGACAAGATCTTCCGCATGCACAATTATAGCAACGAGAAGATGGTCGCCATGGCTTCGCTTGAGTTTGATGATTACGCCAACCTTTGGTGGGAACAAGTTCAAGATTCTTGTGATGCAAGACAAGAGCCACCAATCACAACTTGGCATGACATGAAGGCTCATATGAGATCCCGCTTTGTCCCCGTGCACTACACGCGTGACCTCTTCAACAACCTTCAAGCGCTTCGTCAAGGGACAAAGACCGTGGAAGAGTACTTCAAGGAAATGGAAATCAACTTGATTCGCACCAACATTGATGAACGCATGGAACAAACAATGGCATGTTTCCTTATTGGCTTGAATCGCCCAATCAAGTGCATCGTCGAGTTCCAAACATACAACACCATGGTTGAGCTTGTGCACATAGCAACAAAGGCTGAACGTCAAGTGAAAGAGGACATCAAGTACAACAAGACCAAGACGTACTTCACCTATAAGAAAGCCTCAGCCGCTACATCAACAACTTTCAATGGAAGCTTATCAAGTACCTCCAATCCTTCCTTCAAGCCCACACTTTCTCAAGGAAAACTGCCCCCAAGTGGCAAGCAAGCAAAGAGTGATACACCTTTCAACGGTGAATGCTACAAGTGTGGAGGTAAAGGACACAAGTCGGCTGAATGTGGAAAAAAGAAAGTCTTGTTCATCCATGATAATGGTGATGAAGAGTACTTGAGGGAAGATGAGTTTGATGCCCGTGTCAAAGGAGCAATGGCAAGGCAACGAGTGGAATATGATCAAGAACTCCTCATGTGTGAACATGACGCAAGTCCATCACTTGTCGTCACAAGGATCTTGACCACTCAAGCACAAGAGCATGAAGACCAACACTCTAATATCTTCCAAACACGAGCCGGCATTAATGGCAAATCTATCAAGGTGATCATTGACGGAGGGAGTTGTCACAACCTTGCTATCACCGAGTTGTGTGAGAAGCTCAACCTCACCTTCCATCCACACAAGCACCCCTACCACGTGCAATGGATAAGTGACCAAGGGTACGTGAAGATCAAGCATACCGTATCGGTCTCCTTCGCCATTGGTCCTTACAAAGATACGGTGGAGTGTGGTGTGGTTCCTATGAAAGTTTGCCACATGCTTCTTGGTCGACCATGGCAATTTTACAAGGCTGCTCAACCTGATGGTCGCACCAATGTATACACCTTCCAATGGCTCAACAAAACATGTGTTTTGCAACCGATGACTCCTAGACAAATAATTGCAGACAATGCAACGGCTTTAGCGAGGGCACAAAGCACAACACCTACTTGTGAGAAGAGCGGTGAGAGAGAGAACCACCTCATAGTGAGTGAGAGCCACAAGCCAAATTCGAGTGGAAAAACTAAGAGTGTTTTCCTTGCCACCAAAAGTGAGATGAGAGATGTTCGGAACAAGCCATCAATCTTGCACTATGTCCTCCTTTGCAAGGGACTAGCGCAAGGAACTAATGAATTAACCAATGTTCCTCCATCTTTGATGAGTGTTTTGCAGGAATTCAAGGATGTGTTCCCCGAAGAGCTCCCACATGGACTACATCCTCTTCGTGGCATCGGACATCGCATTGACCTCATCCCTGGCGCACCACTTCCCAACCGCGCCGCCTACCGCACGAACCCGGAGGAGACGATGGAGATCGAACGTCAAATCAACCAACTCGTCTCCAAAGGTTTGATCCAAGTTAGTACTAGTCCAAGTGCCGTACCCGTGATTCTTGTTCCAAAGACGGATGATACATTACGGTTATGCATGGACTATCGTCCAATCAATGCTATCACTGTATGTTATCGACATCCCATACCACGTCTCGATGACATGCTTGATGAGTTGTGTGGAGCCACGATTTTTTCAAAAATTGATCTTCATAGTGGTTACCATCAAATACGCATGGCTGAAGGTGATGAGTGGAAAACCGCCTTCAAGACCAAACTTGGTCTCTATGAATGGTTGGTTATGCCCTTTGGTTTATCTAATGCCCCATCCACCTTCATGAGCCTCATGAATCATATTTTGCGTTCTCTCATTGGAAAAAGTGTTGTTGTCTATTTCGATGATATTCTTGTTTATAGCAAATCACTTGAGAACCATATAACACATGTCAAGGAAGTTTTGCAAATCCTTCTACATGAAAAGCTTTATCCTAATCTTCCCAAGTGCACCTTTGCTAAAGACAAGTTGATTTTTCTTGGCTTTGTCGTTTCTTCGAAGGGAATTGAAGTTGATGTTTCCAAGGTAAAGGACATACGAGATTGGCCCATCCCAACAAATGTGAGTGAACTCCGAAGTTTTCATGGGTTGGCCGGTTTCTATCGTTGCTTTGTGAAAGACTTTTCAACCATTGCTTGCCCCCTTAATGAATTGACCAAAAAGAATGTCACCTGGTGGGCAAAGCACAACAAAAAGCTTTTGATGAACTTAAAAAGAGGCTCACCGAAGCACCTCTCCTTGCGTTACCGGATTTCACAAAAACTTTTGAGATATAGTGTGATGCTAGTGGTATTTGCATTGGAGGAGTCCTTATGCAAAACGGACGTCCTATAGCCTACGATAGCGAGAAACTTGATGCTGCTCGCCTTAACTATCCGATTTATGACAAAGAGCTTTTTGCCTTAGTTCGTGTCCTTCAAGTTTGGCAACACTACCTTTGGCCCAAGGAATTTATAATACATTCTGACCACGAGTTGTTGAAATACCTCAAAGGCCAAGCTAACTTGAGCAAGATACACGCTAAGTGGGTTGAGTTCATGGAGTCTTTTCTGTACATTGTCAAGTATAAGAAGGGCAAAGATAATGTAGTTGCGGACGCATTGTCTCAAAAACATACAAGCCTTCTTACGAGACTTGAAATCAACGTGTTGGGTCTTGAGGAAATAAAATCTTTGTATGCTTCCGATCCGTTCTTTGAACCAATTTTCGCAAAGTGCTCCAATGACAAAGGAGTTGATGATTTCTATTTGCATGAGGGCTTTCTATTTAAACAAAAGAAGCTATGCATTCCGAAGTCGTCGCTTCAACTTTTGCTTCTCCAAGAATCTCATGGTGGACGCCTCATGGGTCACTTTGGCCGTAACAAGACATTGGACATTCCTCATACACCTTGGTCTGACATTAGCATGGATTTCGTGTTAGGATTGCCTAGATCTAAGCATGGCCATGATTCTATATTAGTTGTTGTGGATCGCTTTTCCAAAATGGCACACTTCATACCGTGCCACAAGACCGATGATGCTTCACATGTTGCAAATCGGTTTTTAGGGAAATCGTCCGTCTACATGGTGTGCCAAGGACAATCGTCTCCGACCGCGACGTCAAATTCATGAGCTACTTATGGAAGACCCACATGGCCAAGCTCAGCGTCAAGCTCCTCTTTTCATCCGCATCGCATCCTCAAACTGATGGCCAAACCGAAGTTGTCAACCGAAGCCTCGGAACTCTCCTTCGTGTGTTGATCAAGAAAAACCAGAAGGATTGGGAGGAATGCATTCCACAGGCCGAGTTCGCCTACAATCGAGCCAATCACTCAACAACCAAGATGAGTCCATTCATGATCGTCTATGGTTTCGAGCCCCTCACCGCACTCGACATCCTACCACTACCTCTCCATGAGCGCACGAACATGGACGTTGAGAAGCGTGCACAAGCTATGAAGAAACTTCATGAAGAAACAAGAGCTACTATCGAACAACAAGTTCTTCGCCAAGCTTCAAGGTTAAACAAGGATAAGAAGGAGATGATCTTTGAAGAAGGTGACCTTGTATGGATACACCTGAGCAACGACCGCTTCCCCAAGGAACGTGACTCCAAGCTCTAGCCAAGAGGAGATGGTCCCTTCAAGATCCTCAAGAGTATCAACAACAATGCCTACATCATCGACATACCAACCTCCAAGTACCTTGCAAGCAATACATTCAATGTCAAGGACCTCTCACCCTACCATGGAGATGTTCAAGATGATAACCATGAAGAGTTGAGGACGACTCTTTCCCAAGGGGGGGAGCTGATGCAGCCCGTCCTACGGACGCTCCTACATCTACACCAACAAGTCCCCCAAGTGGACCCATGACTTGTGCCCGAGCCAAACTCCTACTAGCTAAGGTGAACTCGCTCCTCTCCTCGTGCCAATTTGATACTTCCTTGGATGGCATGCTACTTCATGCAACTACCCTATGCATCATCACGTACGAAGCTTCGACACAACACCGAGCACCCAAGGATGGAGAACAAGGAGCAGAGCATGAAGCAGGGGCCGTTGGAGCTGCTCAGACCGGAGTCTCCGGTCTGCGCACACCGGAGTCTCCGGTCCACCAAAGTATCCGGCCTGAAGACACCGGAGTCTCCGGCCCCACCTCCGGTCTTCCCCCAGAACTGATCCCTAGGACAATCTGAAGGCCCCTCCGGAGGCCGGTCCGGAGACCGACCGGAATCTCTGGTCTAGACCGGAGTCTCCGGTCCACCACACCGGAGTCTCCGGACCGACCGTCGCCAGGCATGAAAAGGCCTTTGGGCCTGCGACCCATGTACCCCTTAGTCCGTCCAGAACTTGTCTTTTATTCCTAAAGTACCCATGTTTAAGTGGCTGGCCTATATATAGTCCCCCACCTCCATTGTAAACCCTAGGCATGATATTGGAATTAGTGGAAACCCCTTTGTGGATCTATCTAATTCTTGCCTCATGCTCCTTGACCAAGGAGCACCAATATCCCCAAACCTCGTTGGAGTTTGCATCGTGCCTCCAAGTTGTACAAGGCCTAGGCATCGGTGTCCCTTTGCCTAGACATCAAGATCTCACCGAGTCTCCCATCTCGCCGTGCCGATCACCGCCGGCGTGAGCTATTGGTGTGTATCGTGGTTTTGTGTGTGTGTGTTCTTTGCGTTCTTCGTGCATGCGTTCGTCGTGTTCATCCTCCCCTCCTCTCCCCACACTCCATCCTCGATTTGAAAGGGAATCGTGAAAGATCGGGCCACCCTAGAGGTTTGCCCTCAACACATTGTTTGCTCCATGCGTTCATCAATGTTGGCACGAATCAAGTTGAGTTCCATTTCCTTGAAGTACTCTTCCACGGTCCCTTGATGAAGCGCTTGAAGGTTGTTGAAGAGGTCACGCGTGTAATGCACGGGGACGAACCGGGATCTCATGTGAGCCTTCATGTCATGCCAAGTTGTGATTGGTGGCTCTTGCCTTGCATCACGAGCAACTTGAACTTGTTCCCACCAAAGGTTGGCATAATCATCAACCTCAAGCGAAGCCATGGCGACCATCTTCTCATTGCTATAGTTGTGCATGCGTAAGATCTTGTCGACCTTGAGTGCCCACGAGAGGTATTCTTCGGGGTCATTGGATTCGGTGAACTTGGGCATTGTGAACTTGAGCTTGCCAAATATTTCTTCCTCATTGCAGTCACGGTAGCGATTTTTGCCATGTTGATGATGGTATTCATCTTCCATGCGATCGTTGTGACAAGCTTGTTGACGATCTTGTGGTTGAGGAGGTGGAATTTGGTTCTCGTGACCTTGTTGTGGGGCTTTCTCTTGATATTGTTGTGGAAGAGCTTTCTCTTGCTCTTGGCACGGTTGTTGGCGGTGTTGAGGCGCTTGGGCGTCATGGTGACGAGGGGGTGGAGCCTCTTGACGCGGTTGACGATGAAGGGAAGGCTCGTTCCTCGGTTGGTGACGTTGGTTAGGCACATGGGCCTCACGGCGAAGATCATGGTCGTGAGCCTCTTGACGTGGTGGGAGTCGCTCAACTTGTATCACTTGACGCTCCATGTTTTGTTGTGGTTGAGGAGGCGCCTCGTGATGACCATGGTGTCGGTGTGTATGTTCACGACGTTGATGACGAGGAGGAGGATCTTGGAGAGCTTCACGTCGATGACGAGCTTGGTTCTCCAAATTGGAGTCATCACTTGTTGTGTCAAGTATGTGTCGTGGTCGATGGTGGTAGACTTGCGGTTGCACTTGTTGTTGCACTTGCGGTTGCTCTTGTAGGAGCACTAATGCCCTTGTGTGATGACGGTGTGCTTCTTGCCTTTCTCGTGGCCTTGAAGAGAAATCAACATCATAGCTTGACGTTGCGGCGTGCCATGGGGAAGGTACATAGTTCGAAGAACTTCCATCTTCAACCACGGGGGCATCATTGCATGTTGGAGCACTTGTGTGAAGATATTGTTGAAGGGGTGAATGACGACGCAAAGAACATGAAGAGCTTGATGCTCGTGAACATGGCCATGCCATTCCATCGATGAGGCGTCGAAGATTGTCATTTGTTTCAGCGACGGAGCGTTGGAGCGCTTCATTTTGGTGGCCAAAGTTGTGATGCATTGCATGCATTTGTCGTCCGAGGCCGTTGAAGCGGTTGTCGATGTTCTTGAACTCGTCTTGCATCTCGCCAAATTGTTCATCTTGTTGCGTATCAAGGGCTTGGAAACGTTCATGGAACTCTTGGCGGACGATGAAGTGACTTGCGCACGTCATGTACGGTCCTTGATCTTCTTCTTGGGGAGGTGGATGGCTCGACTCACCGTGCCTATCCATCATGCAAAACTCACAAGTATTGTATATGGAAGTGGAATATGGTGGTGTTAGCCTTGTACCTCACCTTGGCGATTTCACCAAACTAGAAACCACACGTGAGAGCTATAAGCGTGCAAAGTGGAATTGAAAGAAAACTCACACTAAAGAAAGAACTAACTCTCAAGAGCTTGTTTGTGGTAGGTTAGGATTGTGGAATGGCAAAGAACCAACCAAAAGAAAAGGGATAGTCAAAAGTGGGTAAAATCCAACGAAACTCAAGTCAAAGGCGAAGGTCAACAACTCAAAGGGGTGACGGGAACCTACAACTATATACACACACATGGAGATAGTTGGGATTGACACGACTATGAAAATGAGCAAACAAAATGTCCTAACAAAGACTAAGCTCGTTGTCGTGCCAATGCAAGGAGAGACCGTGGCTTGTTTGCAAAGAGGAAAAATGAGCAACGGATTTGTGCACTTTCCCTGGGCGCTCTTCTTTCTCTCTTGCTTACAAGCTTTGAGACTCTCTTTTGCAAGGGGATATTATTTTTATTTTTCTTTTGCTTTGTATCTTTTTCTTTCTTTTTTTTGTTCTCCTTTGATGCTACCTATTCACACTTGATATTGCTCTTGCACTCTCACTATCCAAGGACAAATGCACAATGCTCAAGCAAACACAAGATGAGCCACTCTCATGGGATAGGTACACACAAAGGAAGATAGGGGTTAACAAGGTGACGCAAGTTATACCTTCTTTGATGATGAACTTGGCGTCGGTGGTGCGGGATGATGTTCGTGGGCCGTGGTGTCGATGAGCGCGGGGGTTGTTGATGTGGAAGCTTGCTGTTAGTTGGCGACACGCACACGGGCACAAACAAACAAGAGGAAATTAGCCAATGCAAGATTAGAGGCAAAACTGTCAGAATCAGGCATCAGGGCCGGAGACTTCGGGATTCTAGGCCAAAAACTCCGGTCCAGGCCGAAGACTCCGGTGTGCAGGCCGGAGACTCCGGTCTGGAGTCAGATCGTGAACTGCTCGTGTTCTTGAGCGGAAATCCACGCCTTGGGTCCTCAATTCTGCGAAAAATTGGCCAAATTTGGCCGGGAAAACGCAAGATAAAGCTGGACCAACTCCTAAGACAAGGATTGGTCGGATCAAAACCACAAATAACACTCCAAATCAAGAGATCGATCCAAAGGCAAATTTGGGATGTTTTTTTGGGGATTTTCGATTTTTTGGTGGATAGAAGAAAAATTTGTGGGGGAACTCGTGAGCAACGAAGCTCTTGATACCAATATGTTGAGGGCAATCCTCTAGGGTCGCCCGATCTTTCACGATTCCCTTTCAAATCGAGGATGAAGTGCGGGGGAAGGAGGGGAGGATGAACACGACGAACGCACGCACGAAGAACACGATGAACACACACACAAAACCACGATACACAATAATATCTCACGCCGGCGGTGACCGGTCCGGCGCAATCCCTAGGATCAGCGTCGGGCGGAGGACTCTCTCTCGAACCGGCACGGCGAGATGGGAGACTCGGTGAGATCTTGACGTCTTGGAAAAGGGACACCGATGCCAAGGCCTTGTACAACGTGGAGGCACGATGCAAACTCCAACGAGGTTTGGTGATATTGGTACTCCTTGGTCAAGGAGCATGAGGCAAGAACTAGATAGATCCACAAAGGGGTTTCCACTAATTCCAATATCATGCCTACGGTTTACAATGGAGGTGGGGGACTATATATAGGCCAGCCACTTAAACAGGGGTACTTTAGGAATAGAAGACAAGTTCTGGACGTACTAAGGGGTACATGGGCCACAGGCCCAAAGGCCTTTCATGCACAGGTCGGGGATCGGAGACTCCGGTAGGACCGGACTCCGGTCTAGGCCGGAGATTCTGCAGGTCAGGGACCAGCCTCCATAGGGCCTTGATTGTCCTAGGCCAGTCAGGCCGTAGGAGTGGGCGGAGTCGAGTCCGAGGTTTCGGGCCGAGTCTCAGGTCTTCAGTAGGAGACTTTGGTGGACCGGAGACTCCGGTGTCTGTGACAGGAGGCTGTCTGAGCAGCTCCAGCGGCTTCTACTTTACTCTCTGCTCCTTGTTCTCCATCCTTGGGTGCTTGGTGATGTGTCGAGGCTTCGTACCTGATGATGGATAGAGTAGTTGCATGAAGTAGCACACCATCCAAGGAGTTATCAAATTGGCACGAGGAGAGGAGCGAGTTCACCTTAGCTTGTAGGAGTTTGGCTTGGGCACGAGTCATGGGTCCACTTGGGGGACTTGTTGGTGTAGATGTACTAGCGTCTGTAGGACGGGCAGCATCAAACTCACTTGGAGGATGCTCTCTAGAGCACTTTTTGTCAACTCATGCTCAACCGAGGTTGACATTGTTGTGCGGGTACCTACACACATCATAGATAAAAGGAAGAACGTGTGTGCATGGTAGAGAAACACATCATCCGTCATGATGTATCTCTTCTTGTGCACATCACCATTAGTATCAAGCAAGTATGAAATAGATGCATGGTGAGTATGCAAGTGGTGGACATGCTTATCATGGCATTTACCAAAATCTCCTATGTTTGAGAAAGCTATGGGGGCCATCTCAATAGAAATCATATGATATAAATCAATAGAAATCATATGATAAATATTGTTGCGAGCAAAACAAGTGAAAGAGCAATCATCCAACTTATTGGAAGCAACGGGAGAGATTGTAAAAAATCCATGACAAAGCTTTGTCCAAGGGGTACCATTGGTAACATCATTGCAAGCAAAACATTAGAAAGATCAATTGTTCAACAAAGTGCAAGCAATGATATCATCAACATAACATGTAGAGCATATCATGTCTATGGCCATATCATGACAATAAAAGGATTCCACATGGTCATCATGATTCTTAGCATAATCAACACATGGGAATAAGATTGGAACATATGTCATGTCACAAGTATCAACCATAGCATGCAAATCATCACAAATCATCATGTCCACTAGTGGGATCATGGCATCATCAACACCCATATGTTTACCTTGTTCATACCTCTCATATGATGTGGGTGTTGTGGTAGTGTTGGCTCCACGTGGGCGACTTCTTCATCATGTATGTGGATGGCATCATCTTCATCCACCATGTTCATCTTCTTGGTCGGAGACATCATCATCTCCAAGCTTGGCGCTTCTTGATCCATGGAACCTAGCACAACACGAGGAAACACACTAGAGGTAGAGGGTAAGTCGTTAGAACTCAAAGTGGTCTCACATGACCTATCAACTACCACTCTCAACTCACTCGGTGTATCACTCATGCCGTCCAAGTGGAAGCACTCAATCTCACATATGGTGGAGTCGCTCATCTCACTCTTGCTTGCACTCAAGTGGGCTAAGTGGCTCTCATACTCACATAGGATTGGTACCACATCATCACTCAAGCGTATGGGGGTAGGCTCAGTTCTCTCAACTCCATGTGCCTCCTTTGGTGAAGGGGAAGTCCCATGCTCACCATTCACGACCTTGCCATCACCCTCTTGCACCTTGGCTTATGTAGTCCTCTTGACATACTCGTCCAACTTTGCGAAGTAGAGGTCTTCGTCCTCCTCATCCATGAGGTTGCATGCGTCATCTAGGACGTCAAGTCTTGGCGTTGAAGCTTGCTGGCGTGGAGGAGAGCTTGTTCTCGGTGCCATTTGGTGGTGGCACGAGTAGTTGAAGGTGCCTTATGATGGTGTCGACGGAGGTCATTGGCATGCCTTGCCAAAGGTTGATGTAGATGGCGCACTTGGTCATCCACATGACGCTCGCGACGATGCTCCTTGTCCTTGGCACTCTTCTCTTTATGGTAGTGCCTTCTTGAGCTTGGTTGAGCATTATGGATGGTGCTCAACATATATTCTCCGTCTTCATGGCGAAGATGCCTTGAACGACGTCTTGTATCCTCTTGATGTTGGCGATGATCTCTAGAGGATGTATGTCGATGAAGATTCTTGCTTCGTGGCACCTCTTTTGGAAGATGATTTTGGGGCGCCACTCTTCTTGTAGGCGGTGGCACTTGTTGCCTTGGAGGTTGTTGCAATTGATGCCTTCGAGGTTGTGGTGCTTGGCGCCTTGGACATGGTGGTGCTTGGTGCCTTGGAGGTGGTGGCGCTTGACGTCTTGGAGGTGATGGCGCTCGTCGCCTTGGAGATGGTGGTGCATGACGCCATGTAGATGTCCACGCTTGATGCCTTGGAGGTGGATCATCGAAGTAGGTGGTGCCCTTTGGTTTGGCACGCTTGGCCTTGAAGGTCATGGTTTCTTGATGATGCGTCTCTACTAGCTTGGCGTAGTAGTCCTCCACCTCCAAGCGGTGGAGGTATTCTTCATGGCTCATGGAAGAGCCCTCGAAGTGGGTGAAGCTCACCATGTCCTCCATGCTTGGTGATGCGTCGTCGTTGTAGCACTCAAAGTCGTCCATGCTTGGGGAGTTGTTGTTGATGTAGAACTCCATATAACCCAAGCATGTGGAGCCATTGTCGGTGTAGAGCTCCAATTCCTCCATGCTTGAGGATCCATAGTTGATGACGTGCTCCATGTCTTCCATGCATGTGGAGCCATCATAGGTCCAATGCCCTGGGTCCTCAAAGCATGCGGAGCCGTTGTCGGTGTAGTGCTCTGATACATTGCAAATGTATCTATAATTTTTGATGTTCCATGCTTGGTTTTATCTACTTTCTTGTGTTTTGTCCACACTTTGGAGTACTTTTCATATGATTTCTTAGACTAACCTACTAACAAGAGCCACAGTGCCAGCTGCCTGTTTTCTGCTGTTTTTGGTTCCAGGAAAGTCAGAAAATGAATATTCTCGGAATTGGACGGGACAAAAGGCAAAAATCCTATTTCACCAGAAGACTCCCGGAGCCAGAATATGAGACGGAGTGGGGCTGGGGCCCAGCCACACCACACAGCCTGGGTTGGGCCTAAGCCAGCGCCGGTGGTCTGGCCACCTCAGGCACCCCCTCGGTCTCCCTCTTCGCCTATAAGATGCCTTCTGACCTAAAAACTCAGGGGGGGTCGACATTTTTCCAGAAGGAGTTCCCCTCCGCCGCCACCACTAGATTCCACGAAACAGCACCAGAAACTCCGTTCTGGCACCCTGTCGGGACGGGGAACTGGAGGAGATCATCGCCATCATCATCACCATCGCTTCTCCATTGACCATCCATGTTTCCCCCATCTATGAGTGAGTAATCCCCCGCTGTAGGCTACGGGGATGGTAGGGATTGGATGAGATCATTCATGTAATGGCATCAAATTATTAGGGCATGGTGCCTAGTATCTTCTATTAGTGCTTTATGACTTTGTTGCGACTTGTCATGCTTAATGCCTGTCACTAGGGCCCAAGTGCCATGATTTCAGATCTAAACATGTTATTGATTCATTATGATAGTATTGCTTATGGTCTTACCTGCAAGTTGTATACACACATTGTTGTCCGGAACCAATGGCCCCGAAGTGACAGAAATCAGGATAACCGGAGGGAATGGCTTTGATGTGAGGATCACATGTGTTCACGGAGTGTTAATGCTTTGCTCCGGTGCTCTATTAAATGGAGCACCTTAATTGCCAGTAGTTTCCTTGAGGCCCCGCAGCAAACGGGCTGGTAGGACAAAAGATGTTGTGCAAGTTCTCATTGCGAGCACGTATGACTATATATGGGACACATGCCTAGGATTATCTAGTACTTGGATGCTTTATCTTATTTATCTTTAATTGCCCTATGTTCTGATTGCTATGTGAATTGTCTTGTCCATGCAACGCCCGTCCATCCATCCCTATGCCTACCGCACTCGAATCCTACTGTTTACTGCTATTGTTACTACTATCTTTACTTTACTACTGCTGTTACTTTAGTATTCCTACTACAAAACTATTGCTACTGGTAAACTGCTGTGAGCAAGATTGTTTCCAGGTGCAACTGAATTGACAACTCAGTTATTAAGGCTTATAAATATTCTTTGGCTCCCCCTGTGTCGAATCAATAAATTGGGTTTCACTTCCCTCGAAAATACCGCGATACACCCCCTATACTTGTGGGTCATCAAGACTATTTTCTGGCGCTGTTGCCGGGGAGCATAGCTTTATTTATTAAGTCCACTTGGAATCACTATTGTTCAAGCTTAGTTTATTTCTGCCTTGTTTGCTTGTTTCTTTATCAAAAATACAAAAAAAAATTAGTTCCTACTCTAGTTGTTATTTTCGTTGGTCTATTATTGTCTTGCTTTATCATGCTTTCTATCAATTGTTGTTTTCTTCGAAACTGAATCTTATTGGCAAGGTGGGTTCACGGAAGATCAAAAATATTATTATAAGGAACACCACTTGTCACAAAAAGGGAAACACTAATGGGAACAAATTGATAATTTGTATACCATTGCTAGAAACGTGTGCTCTACTTATAATGTTACTTATTGCTTTGATAAATCGTGTTGCTATAAGAGGTATAAACACCTCCCTTTTCAATGTGAGTATAATGATAATTTTACCATATGTTCTTATGTTAAAGGAAATTATGACTTTTATTATGTGGAACAAATTGAAGAATTTATTGCTTGGAAGGGTGCATTTGAACTTGCTAGTTTGCTTGAAAATATTGATGATTCACCTTATAAATATGAGGTTTATGATATACTTAGATTTTGCTTTGATAATTACAAGGAAGAAAATGGCTATATTCTTGAATATATTAATAGATGCTTTCCACAAATGGAAGAGACTAATGCCTTGCAGGATCCTATGGAAGAAGAAATTGATGAACCTGAAAGCTCATTAGATGAAAAAGAGGAGGAGAGTGATGAACAAAAAGAGGAAGAATGGATTAGCTACCCATGACTACCTTCTAATGAGAGTAACTCTGTATCCCTTACATTATTTGATTGTCCCCCACACTTACCAAAGAAGGATGAATGTTATGCTAATGTTATCTGTGATAATCCTTTATTTGTGCCTAACTTCGAGATGCATGGTACTAAAGAGTTTTGCTTAGAAATTGTTTACTATAAAGCTCTAGATGATGGTCCTATATTGAATGATCAGTCATCTTGTTATAGAATTGTTAAAAGTGGGATTGAAGGTTTTAATCTCACTATTTTTGAGCTTGATAAAAATTATGTGTTTGTAGATCATGAAAAGCATGCTTTATGTGATAGTTATATTGTTGAGTTTATTTATGAGGCTACTGAAAATTATTATGAGAGAGGAAAATATGGTTGTAGAAGTTTTCATGGTATTGAAACACCTCTCTATGTGCTGAAAGTTTTGAAGTTACTCTTGTTTTATCTTCCTATGCCTGTCACTTTGTTCTTTGCGAATTTATTTGCATACAAGATTCCTATGCATAGGAAGTGGGTTAGACATAAATGTTTTTTGAATTTGCTTCTTGATGCTCTCTTTTACTTCAATTCATATTTCTTATGTGAGCATCCTCTCAAACTAAAGGCGTTAAAGAAAAGTACTTATTGGGAGATAACCGAAAAGTTTTAGATGAGTCTTGGAAGTTACTACTTCAGTAATAACCGCTCCTTATCCTTTTTATTTGCTTTTTGTGCCAAGAGTAACCTCTAACGAGAGAGAAGTAATGGTTGGGAAAGTTGTTGTCCCGAAACAGATTTCTGTGCTTCACCGTAAAAATTCGTGTAAAATCTCTGTACGTCCTTTTGAGGCGTGAATTTTTGTTCTTCTGACCCAGGTTGTTATCTAACTTTCGTTAGTTCAACACTTTTCTATTTGAGCAACAGAAGGTCTTCGAAAAAATTCGTCTTTACCTGCTGGTCTGCTTTGACAGATTTCTGCCATTATTTGCATTTGCTTCTTGTTGGTTCCTTTTTGAGTTCTTTTGGGGAATTGAGCTTTTTGAGGGAATTGCTACAGTAGCTAGTGTTTTAATGGAAGTTTTATTGGTGTTGGAACTGAACCCAAAGACTTATTTTCTTGAGTGCACTTATGTTGCTAATAAAGATTGTGTGAAGTTTTGTATGAAGGAAAAATTTCAGGTGTATGGGAGGAATGAGTAATGAGATGAAGGATGGACTAAAGCTCAAGCTTGGGGATGCCACGCGTGTCACCCAAAGAAAAATCCAAGAATTACAAGCGTCAAAGCTTGGGGATGCCCAAGGCATCCCCTTCTTCATCAATAAAAAATTCCAGGTTTCTTCCAAACACTTCATTTTTATTGTTTCATGCACAGTTGTGTTGTTCTTGGAGCGTCTTATTTTTCGTTTTTGTTTTGGTTTTTCATTTGCTTGGTTTTCTTAGTTTGCTTAATAAATTGGTTGGACCTCCTCTTTCATACATTGGTTTTCAAATAGGTTGGTTGGTTTGGAAAAGAGTAGGAAAGTTCATGCTTAAGTGGTAAAGAGAGCTAAGACTGTGGCCTATGCTTTGTCATGCCATGCTTGATATTGTTTCGGCTTTATGCTTAGTATTCTTTGTTGTAGCATGACTTGTTATAAACAATTGAGATTGCTTAATGTGCCTTGGATGAATCATGCGTTGTTTTAGCATATTAAAGCATAGAATAGTGGTATTCTCCTTTGATGCTTTATTTGGGTTGAATTGGCGCATGCTCACACCATGTTATGACTATCCCAAGTCACCATAAGCCTTTATGATCCTTTAGTTTTCAACTTGTAGTATCACTTTATGCTTTGATCAATGATGTTTTGTCACTCTGGATGATTATGGCCATTATTTCTCTCCTAGTTTGTCGCTCCCAGTCTTTTGCTAGCCTCCACAACCAAGTATGAGTTCCACTCATGCATCCAACTCCCTAAACCAAGCTATTCCAAAGAGTCCACCATACCTACCTACTAGCATATGCTATTCCAAGTATATTCATGTTTTTGTTTACCTTCCAAATTAAACTTGTTATGAGAAAACTAGTGATTAAAGCTCTCACGAACTTGATGGCACACTTTACTTTTCTTGCCCTTAATAAACTTGAACCATTGTGTCGTCTATGTTGTATATTCTTGCACTTATTTGTTGGGGATTAGCAGAACCATGATGTCATGGGGAACGCTTTCAACATTGCACTGGTACTTTGTACCTAGTTGATATCATGCTCTTTTGTCTATGGATGTCGTCGGTGTGAAATGCAAGGGGAGCTTGTAAGTCCATGGAGTTATGTATATGTGTTAGAGAAACGCCTGGGCCGCTGGTCTAATCCATGTTGACATGGTGGAAACCTGCAGCGTAACCATAATGAGCTGTCTATGAATCATTCTTCTTATAAAAAAGAGTCCTATATTGAGAAAAAAAAGAGAAAAAGTAAAAAAAAGAGATTATGAAAAGAGGAAAGAGAGAAAAAAGCAACATATTCCCATGGTAAATAAGAAGATTGCTGAGATGCTTGTTGTCTGCTTGCCTTGTCATTTTGATATGGGGATTCTTCCGTATCATCGGGCAAGGGGTACCCCGTTGGCGGTTCTCTATGATACACATGTACTTAGCATGACAAGAACTTAACGGTGACTAAACTTGAGTAGCATGAGGAGCGACCCTCGTATTCAAGGGACATGAGATTTCTAACTTATACTTCATCAAGCATATACACCATAGTTTGTTCACTTTAACCTTAATCACTTCAAGATGCTTATGATAGGGGAAATGAGAGCTGAAAGCTATTAAGTACCATAATTTTTGGAAGCTCTTTATGAAACTTGAATTCCTACTTCCTTCTATGAAGGCCTTTCTTCCACTATATATATTGAGTCTCCACCTTCTACCTTTATGCACTTACTTTGAGAGAATAGTGGCCATTCTTAGTTCTATGTGCATTGTCCCAAGACTTGTTGATTGATGCATACCTTGATATTGCTTGTTTTAAACTATTTGTATCTAGTCACTCTTATGAACTTTGAAGGTGTCCTATGCATTTATATTTGCTACTCTATGAGGGACAAGCTGAATACAACTATGCTATGTTTTCTTTATGTGAAACAAACAAACGTCTTGCAAAGTATTATTATTCATGAATCTTTTGTTTTGTTCCTTTTCATGTTGCATAATAGTTTCTTTGTCTTATTGCTAGAAATTTGTCTTTCATGTTATGATTGAAGTACTATGATCCCAGCTTTGAATGTTTTACAAATACTTTGATCAAGTTTATGATGGTGCATGTCACCTCAAAAATTATTCTTTCTTTTTATCACTTACCTACTCGAGGATGAGCAGGAGTTAAGCTTGGGGATGTTGATACATTGCAAATGTTTCTATAATTTTTGATATTCCATGCTTGGTTTTATCTACTTTCTTGTGTTTTGTCCACACTTTGGAGTACTTTTCATATGATTTCTTGGACTAACCTATTAACAAGAGCCACAGTGCCAGCTGCATGTTTTCTGCTATTTTTGGTTCCAGGAAAGTCAGAAAATGAATATTCTCGGAATTGGACGGGACAAAAGCCAAAAATCCTATTTCACCAGAAGACTCCCGGAGACAGAATATGAGACGGAGTGGGGCTGGGGCCCAGCCACACCACCTGGCCGTGCGGGCTGGGCCTAGCCACGCCAGGGGGTGGTCTGGCTGCCCTAGGCACCCCCTCGGTCTCCCTCTTCGCCTATCAGATGCCTTCTGACCTAAAAACTCAGGAGGGTTCGACATTTTTCCAGAAGGAGTTCCGCTCCGCCGCCACCACCAGATTCCATGAAACAGCACCAGAAACTCCGTTCTGGCACCCTGTCGGGACGGGGAATTGGAGGAGATCATCGCCATCGCCATCATCATCACCATCGCTTCTCCATCGACCATCCATGTTTCCCCCATCTATGAGTGAGTAATCCCCCGCTGTAGGCTATGGGGATGGTAGGGATTGGACGAGATCGTTCATGTAATGGCCTCGGATTATTAGGGCATGGTGCCTAGTATCTTCTATTAGTGCTTTATGACTTTGTTGTGACTTGTCATGCTTAATGCTTGACACTAGGGCCCGAGTGCCATGATTTCAGATCTGAACATGTTATTGATTCATTATGATACTATTGTTTATGGTCTTACCTGCAAGTTGTATACACATGTTGTTGTCCGGAACCAATGGCCCCAAAGTGACAGAAATCGGGATAACCCGAGGGAATGGCTTTGATGTGAGGATCACATGTGTTCACAGAGTGTTAATGCTTTGCTCCGGTGCTCTATTAAAAGGAGCACCTTAATTGCCAGTAGTTCCCTTGAGGCCCCGCTGCAAACGGGTCAAGGTGACAAAAGATGTTGTGCAAGTTCTCATTGCGAGCACGTATGACTATATATGGGACACATGCCTAGGATTATCTAGTACTTGGATGCTTTATCTTATTTATCTGCAATTGCCCTATGTTCTGATTGCTATGTGAATTGTCTTGTCCATGCAACGCATTCCATCCATCCCTATGCCTACCGTGACTCGAATCCCATCACATCGATATTGTTACTACTGTCTTTACTTTACTACTACTGTTACTTTACTATTCCTACCACAAAACTGTTGCTACTGATAAACCGCTATGAGAAAAATTGTTTCTAGGTGCATCTGAATTGACAACTCAGTTGTTAAGGCTTATAAATATTCTTTGGCTCCCCTTGTGTCGAATCAGTAAATTGGGTTTCACTTCCCTTGAAAATACTGTGATACGCCCCCTATACTTGTGGGTCATCATGCTCCATCATGTCCTTTATACTTGTTGAGTCGTAGTCATGGTGGCTCATCATGGATTCTTCATAGATATCATCCTCGGTTCCAAAGTCCCTAGACATGATTCACAAGACCAAGTGGTGTATATGGAAGTGGTAGGGGGTTAGGGATGCAACACCAAACCTTTCTTTACCTTGGAAGATAGTATCGTGCAACGCCAAACCTTTCTTTACGTATGGTGGAGTCGCTCTTCTCACTCTTGTTTTCACTCAAGTGGGCTAAGTGGCTCTCATACTCACATTGGATTGGTACCACATCATCACTCAAGCATGTAGGGATAGGCTCGGTTCTCTCAACTCCATGTAGCTCCTTTGGTGAAGGGGAAGTCCCATGCTCACCATTCTTGACCTTGTCGTCGCCATCTTGCACCTTGGCTTGTGTAGTCCTCTTGATGTACTCGTCCAACTTGGCGAAGTAGAGGTCTTCGTGTTCCTCATCCATGAAGTTGCATGCATCATATAGGACGTCAAGTTTGGGCATTGAAGCTTGATGGCATGGAGGAGAGCTTGCTCTTGGTTCCATTTTGGCGGTGGCACGAGTAGTTGAAGGTGCCTTATGATGGTGTCGACGGAGGTCATTCGCGTGCCTTGCCAAAGGTTGATGTATATGGCGCACTTAGTCATCCACATGACATTCGCGACGAGTAGTTGAAGGTGCCTTATGATGGTGTCGACGGAGGTTATTCACGTGCCTTGCCAAAGGTTGATGTAGATGGCGCACTTGGTCATCCACATGACGTTCGCGACGATGCTCCTTGTCCTTGGCACTCTTCTTGGTGAGGTGTTGTAATGAGCGCAAAGCATCATTAGTCTTGGCCATCATTCTCATGGTTTTGGCAAAGTCGTTGTCCATGTCGCGCTTGAAGTTGTCCATTTGATGGTGGACATTGGTGCTCTCGAGGTGGGGGCTCTGTCTTGGTTGACGTGACTTGAGGAGCTTGTCGTTGTCATTCTTGAAGTCTTCCATGCTTGGGTAGTTATTGTTGTTGTAGAACTCCATATCACCCAAGCATGCGGAGCCATTGTCGGTGTAGTGCTCCATCATGTCCTCTATACTTGTGGAGTCATAGTCGTGGTGGCTCATCATGGATTCTTCATATATATCATCCTTGGTTCCGGAGTCCCTAGACATGATTCACAAGACCAAGTGGTGTATATGGAAGTGATAGGGGGATAGGGATGCAACGTCAAACCTTACTTTACCTTGGAAGATAGTATCATGCAAGTGGCAACACTTGAGAGCAATCAAAACCAAGCAAAGTGAAGTTCACGCGGAACACAAGAACCAACTAACCACTAAAAACACACACACACAAAGCTTATGGTGGATAGGTATGGAAGGTGGCGTGTCCAAGAACAATCCGAAATCAAGATATTATAATGGCAAGTAAAGAACCACGATGATAAGCAAAACAAGTCAATCCACAAGATAGGAATTATGTACAAGGCAACACACACGGTGAGATGAATGGGACTTGTGCGACGGAGAAAGTGAGCTAACAACCAAATGATTACCTAGCGAAGACTATAAGCTCGTGTCTCACAAGTGCAAGGAGAGACGCTAGTTCGATTGCAATAAATTGGTGGGCTACAAGGTATGCACAATAAGTACCACCTATTTGATGTTCATCGAGCTTGCGCTTCCTATTCTATGAGGCACTTGTTTCTTTCTTTCTTTTTCTTCTTTTTTTATATTTTTTCCTATTTTTCTTTTCTTTTTCACTTGCCTCTTCCTTGTGCCAACAACTATACAAGATAACTATATGAGATAGCACTCACAACTTTTGCTCGGAATTCTACAAGGTATCGAATGTGCATAGCCCAAGCAATCATAGGAGGAACTAGTCTCAATAGGTGTTTGTTGATTGCAAAGATAGTGTAGCTCACAAAGTAAAGCAAGTGGGGAGAAGTCGTGGAATGTATATACCTTTCCTCGCCAATCTTCACCCTTTATTGGTGGATTCCGCCTTGCTCACTGAATTTGGATGTAGTAGATAGCATGAACCACTTAGATGATGATGTAGAGCTCCTTCTCCTCTTCGAAATTAGCTAAAGAACACCAAAATCCGAGTTCGTATGCAAAAGTTATGCTCAAAACGGTGAGAGGCTGAAATCTGGGAATACTGGTTTTTCTGTCAGGCCGGTAGTACCGGGTTCCGAGCGGTAGTACCGTTCTTGGAGGCCTGGTAGTACCGGGTTTTGACCCCGGTAGTATCGGATGTCGCAGAAACACCCATTTTTGACGCGTTTTCGCGATTTTGGGGCGATTTGGGCTATAAAATCTTCAAGAAAAACACCAAATCGGAGGGGTAAATGATGGAATTAGGCCATGGGAATGCAGGAGAAGGTAGATCAATAAGTTTAGCAAGTAATCCACGGATCAAAACCTACCAAAACATACTCAAATCACAGATCGGTCCAAAACACGAATTGGGGCTATTTTTGGTGGAATTTTCGAATTTATGGGGAAAAGACCAAACGAGGAGAAATCCGTGGCAACCAAAAGCTGTTGATACCATATGTTATGGGGTAACCCCGTGGGTGCCCCGATCTTCACGGATCCTGTGGTCAAATCAATGGGAAAGCAAGGGAAAAGGGAGAAGGTAGCGGAAGCGGACGCACACCTCGTGAAGAACACGATGAACACACGCAAAATACACACGATACAAGGCCGATTGCTCTCACCGGTGGCCACCGGTCCGATAGAATCCTCGTAAGGAAAGATCGGTCAACGTGATCCCTCGATCCCACGCGGAGAGGCAAGAACACCTTGGAGAGGGTCTTGACATATTGGCAAAAGGGACACCAATGCCAAGGCCTTGTACAACGAGGGAGGCGCGATGCAAACTCCAACGAGGTGGTGACGATAGTCGATCCCCTTTGGTAGAAGGGGATGAGGCAAAACTAGAGATTCCACAAAGGGGTTGTCTTTAGTCTATCATCTTTGCCTAAGGGATACATGAGGGGTAGGGGTTGTATTTATAGGCCAGCCACATACATAGGGGTAGTTTGGGCATAATACTAGGGTTGCAACATAATAAGGGGGTACATGGTACATGGAGGGTTGAGGCATGTAGGCCGGTCAGTGGTACGGTCCTCGGGGTAATCTTGGACCCGACGGTAGCTACGGGCTTCGGCTTCAACTATCGAGCTCAAGTCTGGTAGTACTGGTTGGGCAACCCGGTAGTACCGCTTGGGGAGCGGTAATCTGCAAGACGACCACAAGGCGTCTGAGGGCGATGGCGTGGGCTTCAGTCATGGCCGGTAGTACCACTAAAGCTAAGCGGTAGTACCGGGGCACGGTAGGACCGCTGTTGGGAGCGATAGTACTGCTCGCGACTGTCTTCTTGGGTGACTTGGGGACGAGCTTGGACTTGGCGTTGTAGATGTAGTAGCGTCCGTAGGATGGGCTTCATCATAAGTGAAGTATAGAGCAGTAGCACAGCCAGACAAAGACTTTTGGGACAAACACAATGGATATGAAAACTTGGATTCTATTCTAGCAAGATTACAACGATCCAACATAGGTAAAATTACTTGTGTTGGCTGCATTATATCAACTAGATCTAACTTTGGTTTCATACTATCACAAATTTTAGCATATGTCCCACAACAAAAAGTTGTCGACACACAACATGTATGGCTGAAAACAACATGTTTCAGTTCAGCGATTTTATCACAAGTAATGCATATTTGATCCACAAGAAAATTTTCATCCATGCTATATTTACCAATTAGATTGAAAGTGAAACAAGGAGAATATGTGCTAGAATTTAGACATGAAATGTCAGAAATTTTGTCCATAGCACAACTCATAGGTTCATTTAGCATGATGGAATACACAATATCAGTAGGTGGTATTCGAGCAAGTATTTCTTTATGTGTAATCAGTACCACATGATCAAAATTTGAATTGGGTAAACTATCACATGATGTTGAAACATTAGTGCAAGGCAAATCACAAGGAGGCTTTAGTAAAGGAAAAGACTCACAATATGTCGCACATGTTGGATGAAGCTCCAAATCAGCACCAATGTCATCAACAATCTCCTCAGTTGTAGTAGGTACTAACATGTCCTCCACAAGTGACAATGCACAATCCAGTGATACAGGTTGTAAAATAGACGACTCCCTTTCTTCAAAAGCAACCTGGATATCACAAGAAACAACACTAGGAGTAGAGATGATTACATTAGTAGAAACCTCATTTGTCTCTTCAACTCTCACTCTCGGTTCTTCTATGAAAGGATCAACATGTGGTTTGGCTGATGGTGTAGGATGGCTAGCAGCCGCTGCAGGTGGCGCCATAGGAGGCAGTGTAGATCTGGCCGCAAAACGGCTGGTAGATGGAAAACGTGCATGTGACTTAGCCTCCTCAGCTAGCTGTGATTCAGCCTCTCTAGCATGGTGCAACAGTTCGTTCATAGTCTCATACATGTGATGACGAACAATGCTCTTGATTTGAAGCTTCAAATTGTTGCGAAAACGCTGCATTGTCATCTCAGGAGATTCACGAACTCTAGCACATTGCATAAGCATCTCCATCTCCATGTAGTACTCATCAACTGACATGGTTCCTTGCCTCAACTGCGTGAGCTTGTCAAACACTGATCGCAAACACCTTGGCTAAATCGCCACTTTAAGGGCCTCAACTGAACGCTGCAAGGTGGACATATTTACCTTGAGTGCTATCACTTGAGTTTGAATATTAGTGATTGTGGCAGTATTCTGACCCACTGCCTCTTGCATGTCCTTCATACTCCCATCAATAGACTCACGCCAATTAACAAGCTCCTCAACCTATTTTTTCTGTGACACAACTTCATCATCACTCAAAGACATCATTAGTAGGTTAGTGCAAAAATCATAATCTGTATGGTGGAAACTCTCACAACTCACGCACAACTGACAGAAATGAGATCTTACCATTCCAAAGTGAATAGAGATGCTTTACCAAACGTAATCAAAGACTAATGTACTGAAGTGATGAAGTGAATATCGAAGGTATAGAGAACGATCGTAGGGCACACAGGTTATTTATGGTGGAGCTATAGGTATGGTATCCTATCTACACCGCAAACAAGTCCTAGTGCTGATCGTACAACAACCCAAGAAACACACACGTGGAGATAAACATGGCAATGCAACTATGAAGGGTGTTGTACTACGCTGGAGAGACACTTGCAAAGCTCAAAGTAAACAGGCACAAGATTGCTCCATCTACCGGTGCATAAAGATATCACTAGCCTCTTGCTCAATTTCTCCTTTTCTTTTTCTTTTGTATAGCTTCTTTCTCTATTTGCTTTTTTGCTTTTTTTTTCTTTTGCTATTGCTTTTTCTCTCTCTTTTTTTAATATATGTCACACACGGCCAAATTACAAAGCATAGCACCAAAACCCTACGAGCAGCCTGTAAGAGTGGAAACTAGTCTCAATGGGAAAGTTCCTACACTTACGAAATAGAATGGTTGTAGGTAAGGTTTGGAAAATTGCAAAATTTCACAATTTTTCTATATGGTTGCCGTGGCAGAAAAACGGAGCAAAACTGTGTCGTGGCAGAGAATCTGTACCTCGCGGCAGAAAAACAGCATGAAATCGTGCTGCGGCAGGAAATCGGATCCGTGGCAGACACGGACTCGCGATAGAAAAAAGGGCGTTTTCTGTGCTGCGGCAGAGTCGGCAGGAATTTTTTTTATTCCGACTTGCCGAGTAGTATACAATGAGGACTCTTATGCTAAAAATGGATCTGACTATGGCGGCTGAAATTAGATGGTGGATTCGACTAGAAAGAATAAAAACGATGAAATAGATCTAGATCTAAACTAAAGGAAGAACACGACCAGCAACTATTACTTGAATACGATGCAATCTAGTCTATGGAAATCCTTTTTGTGGGCCTTTTTCTGTATAGGACAAAATACACTCTCTAATCTATGGATGGATTGTGGATTGCTTACCGAGGCAACAAGGAAATCTGATACCAAGATGATAAGGAGTGGCCCGATCTTCTCAACAAGCTCTTGTCGATGTTGATGGTGTGTTGAGGGCAAACCTCTAGGGTGGCCTGATGTTTCACGAATCCCACTCAAATCGAGGATGGAGTGCATGGAAAGGAGGGGGGATGAACACGACAAACTCACGCACGAAGAACACGATGAACACACACGCAAACCCACGATACACACCAATTGCTCACGCCGGCGGTGACCGGTCTGGCGCATTCCCTAGGATCAGCGTCGGGCAGAGGACTCTCTCTCGAACCGGCACAGCGAGATGGGAGACTCGGTGAGATCTTGGCGTCTAGGCAAAGGGACTCCGATGCCTAGGCCTTGTACAACGCAGAGTCACAATGCAAACTCCAACAAGGTTTGGGATATTTGGTGCTCCTTTGTCAAAGGAGCATGAGGCAAGAACTAGATACATCCACAAGGGGTTTCCACTAATTCCAAATATCATGCCTAGGGTTTACAATGGAGGTGGGGGACTATATATAGGCCAGCCACTTAAACAGGGGTACTTTAGGAATAAAAGACAAGTTCTGGACGGACTAAGGGGTACATCGATCGAAGGCCCAAAGGCCTTTTACATGCCTGGCATCGGTCGGACTAGAGACTCTGGTGTGCAGGTCAGAGACTTTGGTCTAGGCTGGAGATTTTGGTGTAGCCTCTGGACCAGCCTCCGGAGGGGCACTCAGATTGTCTCGGAGCCTGGTGCAGGGGGTCAGACCGGAGGTAGGGCCGGATTCTTCGGTGTCTTCAGGCCGAAGACTTTGGCAGGCCGGAGACTCCGGTGTGCGCAGACCGGAGACTCCGGTCTGAGCAGCTCCAACGGCTTCTGCTTCACAATTTGCTCCTTGTTCTCCATCCTTGGGTGCTTGGTGATGTGTTGGGGCTTCGTATCTGATGATGCATAGAGTAGTTGCATGAAGTAGCACACCATCCAAGGATGTATCAAATTGGCATGAGGAGAGGAGTAAGTTCACCTTAGCTTGTAGGAGTTTGGCTCCGGCACGAGTCATGGGTCCACTTGGGGGACTTGTTGGTGTAGATGTAGGAGCGTCTGTCGTACGGGCTGCATCAGCTCCCCCCTTGGGAAAGAGTCGTCCTCGACTCTTCATGGTTGTCATCTTGAACATCTCGATGGTAGGGTGAGAGATCCTTGACATTGAATGTATTGCTTGCAAGGTTCTTGGAGGTCGGTATGTCGATAATGTAGGCGTTGTTGTTGATCGTTTTGAGGACCTTGAAGGGACCATCTCCTCTTGGCTTTAGCTTGGAGTCACGTTTCTTGGGTAAGCGTTCTTTGCTTAGGTGTATCCACACAAGGTCACCTTCTTCAAAGATCATCTCCTTCTTGTCCTTGTTTAACCTTGAAGCTTATCGAAGGACTTGTTGTTCGATAGTAGCTCTTGTTTCTTCATGAAGCTTCTTCATAGCTTGTGCGCGCTTCTCGACGTCCATGTTGGTGCGCTCATGGAGAGGTAGAGGTAGGATATCGAGCGCGGTGAGGGGCTCGAAACCATAGATGATCATTAATGGACTCATCTTGGTTGTTGAGTGCTTGGCACGGTTGTAGGCGAACTCAGCGTGGGGAATGCATTCCTCCAAATCCTTCAAGTTCTTCTTGATCAACACACGTAGAAGAGTTCCGAGGCTTCGGTTGACAACTTCGGTTTGGCCATCAGTTTGAGGATGCGACGCGGTTGAAAATAGGAGCTTGACGCCGAGCTCGGCCATGAGTGTCTTCCATAAGTAGCTCATGAATTTGACATCGCGGTCGGAGACGATTGTTCTTGGCACATTGTGAAGACGGACGATTTCCCTGAAAAACAGATTTGCAACATGTGAAGCATCGTCAGTCTTATGGCACGGTATGAAGTGTGCCATTTTGGAAAAGCAATCCACGACAACAAATATAGAATCATGACCATGCTTAGATCTAGGCAATCCTAATACGAAATCCATGCTAATGTCGGACCAAGATGTATGAGGAATAGGCAATGGCATATAAAGACCATAAGGGTTAGTTTGCGACTTAGCTTGAACACATGTCGTGCATTGTTGAACGTAGCGCTCCACGTCGCGCTTCATCTTGGGCCAAAAGTAGTGAGTGGAGAGCATGTCCAAAGTCTTGTCACGGCCAAAGTGACCCATAAGGCCTCCACCATGAGATTCTTGGAGAAGCAAAAGTTGGAGCGATGATTTCGGAATGCAAAGTTTGTTTCGTTTAAACAGAAAACCCTTATGCAAATAGAAATCATCAACTCCTTTGTCAATGGAGCAGTTTGCTAAAATTGGTTCAAAGAACGGGTCAGAAGCATACAAAGATTTTATTTCCTCAAGACCCAACACGTTGATTTCAGGTCTCGTAAGAAGACTTGTGTGTTTGCGAGACAAAGCACCCGCAACTACGTTATCTTTGCCCTTCTTATACTTGACAATGTACAAAAAAGACTCCATGAACTCAACCCACTTAGCGTGTCTCTTGCTCAAGTTAGCTTGGCCTTTTATGATGAGGACATCCCTACAGTTACACCTAGCCCAATTGATAATGAAGATGTTCCAATTACAAAGAAGGATCAATCCAATGATATAAGGATTGGACCAATCACAAGAGCTCGTGCTAAGTTGCTAGAACAACAGGTGAACTTGTTTCTGAATGTACCTGGTGTTTTTATTAATGAGGATTTTATACTACCTAAGTCTTTGAACTATTGCATGATCAGGTACTTAGGAGAAGAAGGCATAGCAAGGAGCGAGGAGCAAATGAAACAAGGCGTGTTGATCAATGAACAATGCGCGAGGGAGGAGAGGGAGGAAGCGCAAGGAGTTGTCCAAGACAAAGATCAACAAGAGACGGAAGTTCTTGTCACTTGCGAAGCGTAGAAGCCCGATTCTACGCCATGGCAGAAAAGCAGAGTCCAACTACGCCACGGCAGAGTCAGTTTGACCGAACCCAAGGTAGGTCGGTTTGTATCCCTAGGCCGCCGCCCCTTGGACCCATAAATAGATGGGGGCGCTTTAGCTTTATTCTTTAGACCACATTAAAATATTTTGGAGTTGATTCTTTCATAGAACCTCTGAAAATTACCATGTTTTCGAATTCTACAACTATAATTGAGTGTGATCTGTTGTTCCATTGGGAATTAGTAGATTGCATACTACCGTTCGTGGTCATGGCTGCGTGCGCAAGAGCATGGTGTTGTGAATATCCTACAAGGTTCGAGAGCTGTTGCACTGGTATCCGGGATCGAGCGGGAGAGTTCATAGCTATAGGCTAGTTATCTATCATCCACCATATCCACCGACAAGTGCTTGCTGAGAAGATCGGGCCACCCCATATCATCTTGGTATCAGATTTCCTCGTTGCCTCGGTAAGCAATCCACAATCCATCCATAGATTAGAGAGTGTTTTCGTCCTATACAGAAAATAGCCCCACAAAAAGATTCACCATAGCCTAGATTACTTCATAGACGAGTCATAGTTGCTGGTCGTGTTCATCAATTAGTCTAGATCTGTTTTTGTTTTCATCGTTTTCTTCTTTCTAGTCGTGTTCATCATCTGTCTTCCGTGCCATCTAGTAGATCCTATCTAGTTTAGAGTCCTTGTGTTTTACTCCAGGCCGAGTCGGTTTGCCATACTTACCGATTCTGCCGCGCCACCGCGCGCTGTCGCCGCTCTGCCGCGGTATGATTTCCGCGCACTTCTCTGCCGCGGCACATTTTCTGCCCGTTTTGCTGCCGCCGCTCTGCCACGGCAGGATTTCTGCTTTGTTTTCTGCCACGGCAGGATTTGTTCTGCCTCGATAGGATTTTGAGTTGTTTTTCTGCCACGACACCATATTACAAAGTGTGATCGATTTGCACTTTTCCAAAACCCTTAGCCACAGCCAATCTACTACATAGTTGTAGGAACTTGCCTATTGAGACTAGTTTCCGCTCTTACAAGCTGCTCTTAGGATTTTTGGTGCTGTACTTTGTAATTGGCCGTGTGTTATCTATAAAATCAAAAAAAAAAGCAAGAGAGCAAAAGAAAAAGTATAAAAAAGAGAGCTATATAAAAATAAAAAATTGTGGAAACAGAGAATTTGAGCAAGAGGCCTAGTGATTTCTTTGTGCACCGGTAGATTGAGCAATCTTGTGCCTGTTTACTTTGAGCTTTGCTAGTGTCTCTCGAGCGTAGTGCAACACCCTTCATAGTTGCATTGCCACATTTTTCTCCACGTGTGTGTTTCTTGGGTATTTGTACGATCAGCACTAGGACTTGTTTGTGGTGTAGATAGGATACCATACCTATAGCTCCACCATAAATAACCTGTGTGCCCTGCGATCGTTCTCTATACCTTTGATTTTCACTTCATCACATCAAGTGCATCAGTCTTTGATTTCGTTTGGTAGAGCATCTCTATTCACTTTGGAACGGTAAGATCTCCTTTCTTATTAGTTGTGAGTGAGTTGTGAGAGTTTTCCACCATATAAATTTTGATTTTTGCACTAACCTACTAATCATGTCTACTAGTGATGGTGATGTTGTGTCGCAGAAAAAGAAGGATGAGGAGCTTGTCAATTGGCGTGAATATGAGGCTTTGAGGTCTCATTTGACACTTGTGTTTACTAACACCGCAGATGGAATTGACAAGAATCTCCACGACATCAATATGAGGCTGGATCAGAATATTGGAGCGGTTGATACTATTCAAACGCAAGTGGCTACACTCACTGCCAACTTCGCCACTTTGCAGCAATCCATTGAGGGTTTGACAGCCGCCATACATAGAAGGCAAGAGCCTCAACCTGATGATGCCTTTGATGATTTTGATGAGGGTAGCGCTATGGATGGTGCTCCACATGTTGGTAGGGGATGTGCAATTCCCCCTGCCCATGCACCTGCTCATGGCCGTGGGATTGCCCCTCTTGGGTGTGCTCAGCGTGTGCTCAACCAACCTGCTGATGATGGTTTGGGCAAGCCAAAATTCTCAATTCCCAAGTTTGATGGTTCCATTGATCCTAAAGATTACCTCACATGGGAGTTGAAGATTGAGAAACTCTGGTGCTTATTTGACTATCCAGAAGACAAGAAGGTCAAACTTGCAGCATCTGAATTTGATGGTTATGCTTTGCGTTGGTGGGATCCTCTCGTGCAACATAGGAGGGAGGACAATGAACTTCCTATGATGGATTGGCGCGAGATGAAGCAAATCATGAAGGCTTGTTTCGTACCAACCAACTACTTGCGATCAGTTTTTGATAAATTGACGCAATTGAAGCAAGGCACCATGGCAGTTGATGAGTACTACATGGAGATGGAGCTGCTTATGCAGCGTGCTAGAATTCGTGAGTCTATTGAGATGACCATGCAACGATTCCTAAACAATCTGAAGTTGCCAATCAAGAGCGTAGTTCGTCATCACAAGTATGAGACCATGAATGAGCTATTGCACCATGCTAGAGAGGCCGAATCCCAGTTGGCAGAAGAGGCTAAGTCACGCGCTCGTTTTCCATCCTCCAGCAGATTTTCGGCCAGATCTACTCCTCCTATAGCTGCGCCATCAGCTGCTGCTCCGTTTACCCCATCAGCCAAACCAGCAAGTACACCTTCATTTGGTTCTAATGCTCGGAAACCCACTGCTCCTGCTGCTAGCTCGGGTTCCAATATGTCTACGGCATGTACTCGTGATTTGGTGCGCCATACTTGTGGAGGTACAGGGCACTACAAGAAAGGTTGTCCAAACAGCAAGGTTATGTTTGTTATTGAACAAGGTGAAGTAGAAAGTGGAGATGAAGCTTCTGATGATGATATTGATGACGGGGAGGATGGTGCTGATGCATATGCTGAGCGTGCACCCACTATTGTCGTATCTTCACGTGTACTTAGTGTGCAACCGGTTGAGGAATCCCAGCGTTGCAACTTGTTCCAAACAAAATCTCTAGTTGGACCAAACAAAGCTTGCAAGGTCATTATTGATGGAGGTAGCCGCAGAAATCTTGCAAGTAAGGAACTATGTGCCAAACTGAATTTGACATACTTACCTCATCCCAAGCCATACTACATACAATGGTTGAGCAACAATGGTGAGATGAAGGTAAATCATATGGTACGTGTAAATTTTCAAATAGGGCCATACAAAGATTCTATTGATTTTGATGTGGTTCCTATGACTGTTTGTCACCTACTATTGGGTCGGCCTTGGCTCTATGATCGCCATGTGCAACACAATGGCCGAGCCAATACATATCACTTGGAGTTTAAAGGAAAGAAGATTACTATGCCGCCAATGACACCACAAGAAATTGTGAATGATTCTCGCCAGAAGATAGAGGTGAACTTGAAGGAAGATACTACCACTCGGCGAGATTGTGTGACAGTTGTTCCTTATGTAATTGAGCCTAAATTGAGTGATACACCGAAAAGTGAGAGAGTGCCTAGGTTATTAATACTAGCCACCAAAGAGGATATGAGAGAATTTCGTGAGGATCCTACAACCATGCCAGTTGCACTCATGTATAAGGGCGAGGTATTGGTTTCTAACGACATGACCCCTATTTCTCTTGGTGTCTCTTCTATTTTGCAGGACTTTGGTGATGTGTTTCCAAAAGAAGTACCCGCAGGTTTACCTCCATTGCGTGGTATAGAACATCAAGTGGACCTGATTCCTAGCGCCACACTTCCCAACCGTGCACCCTATAGGACTAATCCTGAAGAAACTAAGGAAATTCAGAAGCAAGTACAAGCGTTGCTGGATAAAGGGTACAAGCCCTTGTGCTTTTCCTGTTATTTTAGTTCCTAAGAAAGATGGTACATGGCGCATGTGTGTAGATTGTAGAGCGATTAACAACATCACTATTTGATATCGTCATCCTATTCCACACTTAGAGGATATGCTAGATGAATTGAGTGGTGCTGCTGTTTTCTCTAAGATAGACTTTCGTAGTGGTTATCATCAAATTAGGATGAAAGAAGGGGATGAATGGAAAACTGCTTTCAAAACTAAATTTGGCTTGTATGAGTGGTTAGTCATGCCATTTGGTCTTATTAATGCACCTAGTACCTTCATGCGTTTGATGAATCATGTTTTGAGAGAGTTTATTGGTCATTTTGTGGTTGTTTACTTTGATGATATACTCATATACAGCCACACCGAATATGAACATTGCACTCATATTAGACAAGTTTTACAAGTGTTGCGTGATAATAAACTGTATGCTAATCTTGAGAAGTGTACATTTGCAAAAGATAAGGTCATATTCCTAGGATTTGTTGTTTCTAAGCATGGAGTAGAGGTAGATCAATCTAAAATTGAATCAATTCAGAATTGGCCCACTCCAATGAGTGTAAGTCAAGTGCGTAGTTTCCACGGTCTCGCTGGTTTCTATAGGTGCTTTGTGAAAGATTTTAGTACCATTGCTACACCTTTGAATGATTTGACAAAGAAAGGTGTTCCTTTTGTATGGGGCGCGGCCCAAGACATTGCATTTGATACTTTGAAACGTTTGCTTACTTCTGCACCATTGCTTGCATTACCTGATTTTTTGAAGCAATTTGAAGTTGAATGTGATGCTAGTGGTATAGGCATAGGTGGCGTTTTGATGCAAGAGGGTCGGCCTATAACTTATTTTTCTGAGAAAATTACTGGTGCTCGTTTGAATTATTCAATCTATGATAAAGAATTATATGTGCTTTTTAGAGTACTTGAGGTTTGGCAACATTATTTGTGGCCAAAGAAATTCATCATACATTCTGATCATGAAGCATTGAAATACTTGAAAGCTCAATCAAACTTGCATAGAAGATTAGCTAAATGAGTTGAGTTCATTGAGTCTTTTCCTTACATCATTAACTATAAGAAGGGAAAAGAGAATGTTGTTGTTGATGCTCTATCTAGGAAGAATATGCTATTAACCAATCTTGATGTTAAAATTCCTGGATTAGAAGCTATTTGTGCACTTTATGCAACTGATCATGATTTTGCTGAACCATATCGTTTGTGTGCTATTAGAAACGCATGGGATAAGTATCATATCCATGATGGCTATTTGTTTCGAGCTAACAAACTATGTATTCCAGAATCGTCGTTGCGTTTGTTCTTAGTGCAGGAATCACATGCTGGTGGTTTGATGGGTCACTTTGGGCGTGAGAAGACGTTGCTCATGCTCGCTGATCACTTCTATTGGCTCAAGATGAGGCGTGATGTGTACAGATTTGTGAGCCGATGCATTACTTGTCACCAGTCGAAATCAAAGTTGAAGCCTCACGGTTTGTATACACCTCTCTCTGCACCTACTACTCCATGGGAAGACATTGGTATGGATTTTGTGCTAGGTCTACCTAAAACTTAGAGAGGTCATGATTCTATATTTATGGTAGTGGATAGGTTCTCTAAGATGGCTCATTTTATTGCCTGCCACAAAAGCGATGATGTGTCGCATGTTGCTAACCTGTTTTTCAGGGACATCGTGAGATTACATGGAGTACCAAAGACGATTGTTTTTGACCGTGATGTGAAGTTCATGAGCTACTTTTGGAAGGCCTTATGGGGGAAGCTAGGAACAAAGCTGTTGTTCAGCACTACATGTCATCCCCAAACAGATGGTCAAATGGACCATGATTAAAAAGAATCTACGGGAGTGGGAAGAGTGTTTGCCACATGTTGAGTTCGCTTACAACAGGGCTGTGCATTCAACTGCTCAGCTTTGTCCTTTTGAGGTGGTGTATGGCTTCAAGCCATGGACGCCACTCGATATGTTGCCTCTGCCATTACATGAGAGAGTTTATATGCATGCATCAAAACATGCTGATTACGTGAAGAAAATTCATGAGAAGACTAGAGAGACAATTGAGAAGAAAGGCAAGAACATTGCTGCTACAAGGAATCAAGCAAGGAAGGAAGTGTTGTTCGAGCCTGGAGATATGGTTTGGGTCCATCTGCGCAAGGACAGATTTCCACTACTACGCAAGTCCAAATTGAAGCCACGTGGTGCTGGTCCTTACAAGGTGCTAGCCATAATTAATGATAATGCCTACTCAGTTGACATACCTATTGAGGAGTTTGGTGGCGCTAGCAACAGCTTCAACGTTGCTGATTTGTCACCATATGCTGGAGAATACCTTGGAGCGTCGAGGTCGACGCCTTTTGAAGGGGACATCCCTACAGTTACACCTACCCCAATTGATAATGAAGATGTTCCAATTGCAAAGAAGGATCAGTCCAATGAGATAAGGATTGGACCAATCGCAAGAGCTCATGCTAAGTTGCTAGAACAACAGGTGAACTTGTTTCTTAATGAACCTGGTGTTTTTATTAATGAGGATTTTATACTACCTAAGTCTTTGAACTATTGCATGATTAGGTACTTAGGAGAAGAAGGCATAGCAAGGAGCAAGGAGCAAATGGAACAAGGCGTGTTGATCAATGAAGAATGCGCGAGGGAGGAGAGGGAGGAAGCGCAAGGAGCTGTCCAAGACAAAGATCAACAAGGGACGGAAGTTCTCTGCCGTGGCAGAGAAAAGCCCCAGTTCTCTGCCACGGCAGGCTGCCACGGTAGGAAAACAGAGTCCAACTATGCCATGACAGGCTGCCGCGGTAGAGAAAGTGATGCAGCCCGTCCTACGGACGCTCCTACATCTACACCAACAAGTCCCCCAAGTGGACCCATGACTCGTGCCCGAGCCAAACTCCTACAAGCTAAGGTGAACTCGATCCTCTCCTCGTGCCAATTTGATATCTCCTTGGATGGTGTACTACTTCATGCAACTACTCTATGCATCATCAGGTACGAAGCCTCGACATAGCCCCAAGCACCCAAGGATGGAGAACAAGGAGCAGAGCGTGAAGCAGAAGCCGCTGGAGCTGCTCAGACCGGAGTCTCCGGTCTACGCACACCGGAGTCTCCGGCCTGCCAAAGTCTCCGGTCTGAAGACCCCGGAGAATCCGGCCCACTCTCCGGTCTGACCCCCTGTATCGGGCCCTGGGACAATCTGATTACCCCTCCGGAGGCTGGTCCGGAGGTGACACCGGATTCACCGGCCTAGACCGGAGTCTCCGGCCTGCACACCAGAGTCTCCGATCTGACCGACACCAGGCATGAAAAGGCCTTTGGGCCTGCGGCCCATGTACCCCTTAGTCCGTCCAGAACTTGTCTTTTATTCCTAAAGTACCCCTGTTTAAGTGGCTGGCTTATATATAGTCCCCCACCTCCATTGTAAACCCTAGGCATGATATTTGGAATTAGTGGAAACCCCTTGTGGATCTATCTTGTTCTTGCCTCATGCTGCTTTGACAAAGGAGCACAAAATATCCCAAACCTCGTTGGAGTTTGCATCGTGCCTCCACGTTGTACAAGGCGTTGGCATCGGTGTCCCTTTGCCAAGACGTCAAGATCTCACCCAGTCTCCCATCTCGCCGTTCCGGTTCGAGAGAGAGTCCTCCGCCCGATGCCGATCCTAGGGATTGTGCAAGACCGGTCACCGCCGGTGTGAGCTATTGGTGTGTATCGTGTTTGACATGTGTGTGTTCATCGCGTTCTTCGTGCGTGAGTTCGTCGTGTTCATCCTCCCCTCCTTCCCCTGCACTCCATCCTTGATTTGAATGGGATTCGTGAAAGATCAGGCCACCCTAGAGGTTTGCCCTCAACATATTGGTATCAAGAGCTTCGTTGCTCATGAATTCCCCCACAAATTTTTCTTGTATCCACCAAAAATTCGAAAATCCGACAAAAACAGCCCAAATTTTCCTTTGGATCGATCTCTTGATTTGGAGTGTTATTTGTGGTTTTGATCCGACCAAACGTTGTCTTAGGAGTTGGTCCAGCTTTATCCTGTGTTTTCCCAGCCCAATTTGGCCAATTTTTCGTGGATTTGAGGACCCAAGGCGTGGATTTCCGCTCAAGAACACGAGCAGTTCGCGATCTGAATCCAGACCGGAGTCTTTGGCCTGCACACCGGAGTCTCCGGCCTACATCGGAGTCTCCAACCTACATCGGAGTCTCCGGCCTATCCACACCGGAGTCTCCGGCCTGGACCAGAGTTTCCGGCCTGAATCCCCGGAGTCTACGGCCTTGACGCCTGATTTTGACAGTTTTGCCTCCAATCTTGCATTGGCTGTTTTTCCTCTTGTTTGTTTGTGCCCGTGTGCGTGTCGCCAACTAACAGCAATCTTCCGCATCAACAACTCCCGTGCTCATCGACACCATGGCCCACGAAGATCATCCCGCACCACCGACGCCAAGTTCATCATCAAAGAAGGTATAACTTGCGTCACCTTGTTAACCCCTATCTTCCTTTGTGTGTACCTATCCCACGAGAGTGGATCATCTTGTGTTTGCTTGAGCATTGTGCATTTGTCCTTGGATAGTGAGAGTGCAAGAGCAATATCAAGTGTGACTAGGTAGCATCAAGGGAGAGCAAAAAAAAGATACAATGCAAAAGAAAAAGAAAAATAGTCTCCCCTTGCAAAAGAGAGTCTCAAAGCTTGTAAGCAAGAGAGAAAGTAGAGCGCCCAAGGCAAGTGCACAAATCCGTTGCTCATTTTTCCTCTTTGCAAACGAGCCACGGTCTCTCCTTGCATTGGCACGACAACGAGCTTAGTCTTCGTTAGGACATTTTGTTTGCTCATTTTCATAGTCGTGTCAATCCAACTATCTCCACGTGTGTGTATATAGTCGTAGGTTCCCGTCATCCTTTTGGGTTGTTGACCTTCGCCTTTGACTTGAGTTTTGTTGGATTTTACCCACTTTTGACTATCCCTTTTCTTTTGGTTGGTTCTTTGGCATTCCACAATCCTAACCTACCACCAACAAGCTTTTAAGAGTTAGTTCTTTCTTTAGTGTGAGTTTTCTTTGCAATTCCACTTTCCACGCTTATAGCTCTCACTTGTGGTTTCTAGTTTGGTGCAATCCCCAAGGTGAGGTTCAAGGCTAACACCACCACATTCCACTTCCATATACAATACTTGTGTGTCTTGAATGATGGATAGGCACGGTGAGTCGAGCCAACCACCTCCCCAAGAAGAAGATCAAGGACCGTACATGATGCGCGCAAGTCACTTCATCGTACGCCAAGAGTTCCGTGAACATTGCCAAGCCCTTGAGACACGACAAGATGAACAATTTGGCGAGACGCAAGCCGAGTTCAATAACATCGACAATCGCTTCGACGGCCTCAAGCGACAAATGCATGCAGTGCATCACAACTTCGGCCACCAAAATGAAGCGCTTCAATGTTCTGTGGCCGAAACCAATGACAATCTTCGACGCCTCATCAATGGAATGGCAAGACCATGTTCACGTGCTTCAAGCTCTTCAAGCTCTTCGCGTCGTCATGCTCCTCCTCAACAAGATCTACATCCAAGTGCTCCAAGACGCAATGATGCCCCCGTGGTTGAAGATGGAAGTTCTTCGAACTATGTACCTTCCCCACGGCACGCCGCAACATCAATCTAAGATGGCGATTTCTCTTCAAGGCCTCAAGCAAGGCGAGAAGCACACCATCATCACGCAAGGGAATTAGTGATCCAACAAGAGCAACCACAAGAAGAACCGCAAGTGCAACCGCAAGTCTACCACCATTGACCGCGACACATACTTGACACAACAAGTGATGACTCCAATTTGGAGAATCAAGCTCGTCATCAACGTGAAGATCTCAAAGATCCTCCTCCTCGTCATCAACGTCATGAACGTCCGCACCGACACCATGGTCATACGAGGCGCCTCCTCCACTTCAACAAAACTTGGAGCGTCAAGTGATACAAGTTGAGCGACGCCCACCATGTCAAGAGGATCACGACCATGATCTTCGCCGTGAGGCCCATGTGCCTAACCAACATGACCAACCAAGGAACGAGCCTCCTCTTTGTCATCAACTGCGTCATGAGGCTCCACATCCTCAACAACATCATGGGGACCAAGTGCCTCAACATCGTCAACAACCGCGCCAAGAGCAAGAGCAAGATCCTCAACAACAATATCAACAGCAAGCTCCGCAACAAGGTCACGAGAACCAAGTTCCACCTCCTCAACAAGGTCACCAAGCTCGTCACAATGACCGCAACGATGAAGAAACTTTCGGCAAGCTCAAGTTCACAATGCCCTAGTTCACCGGGTCCAATGACCCCGAAGAATACCTCTCGTGGGCACTCAAGGTCGACAAGATCTTCCGCATGCACAACTATAGAAACGAGAAGATGGTCACCATGGCTTCGCTTGAGTTTGATGATTACGCCAACCTTTGGTGGGAACAAGTTCAAGTTGCTCGTGATGCAATACAAGAGCCGCCAATCATCACTTGGCATGACATGAATGCTCATATGAGACCCCGCTTTGTCCCCGCGCACTACACGCGTGACCTCTTCAACAAATTTCAAGCGCTTCGTCAAGGGACAAAGACCGTGGAAGAGTACTTCAAGGAAATGGAACTCAACTTTATTCGCGCAAATATTGATGAGAGCATGGAGCAAACAATGGCATGTTTCCTTATTGGCTTGAATCACCCAATCAAGCGCATCGTCGAGTTCCAAACATACAACACCATGGTTGAGGTTGTGCACATCGCAACAAAGGCTGAACGTCAAGTGCAAGAGGATATCAAGTACAACAAGCCCAAGACATACTTCACCTACAAGCAAGCTTCAACCGCTACACCAATAATTCTCAATGGAAGCTCCTCAAGTACCTCCAAGCCTTCCTTCAACCCACACTTCCTCAAGGAAAACTGCCGCCAAGTGGCAAACAAGCAAAGAGTGACACACCTTTCATCGGTGAATGCTACAAGTGTGGAGGCAAAGGACACAAGTCGGCCGAATGTGGAAACAAAAAAGTCTTGTTAATCCATGACAATGGTGATGAAGAGTACTTGAGTGAAGATGAATTTGATGCCCGAGTCAAGGAAGCAATGGCAACACAACGAGTGGAAGATGACCAAGAACTCGTCATGTGTGAACATGACGCAAGTCCATTGCTTGTCGTCACAAGGATCTTGACCACTCAAGCACAAGAGCATGAAGACCAACGCTCCAATATCTTCCAAACACGAGCCGGCATCAATGCCAAATCTATCAAGGTGATCATAGACGGAGGGAGTTTCCACAAGCTTGCTAGCACCGAGTTATGTGAGAAGCTCAACCTCACCCTCCATCCGCACAAGCACCCCTACCACGTGCAATGGCTAAGTGACCAAGGGTCCGTGAAGATCAAGCATACCGTATCGGTCTCCTTCACCATTGGTCCTTACAAAGATACTGTGGAGTGTGATGTGGTTCCTATGACAGTTTGCCACATGCTTCTTGGTCGTCCATGGGAATTTGACAAGGCTGCTCAACATGATGGTCGCACCAATGTATACACCTTCAAATGGCTCAACAAAACATGTGTTTTGCAACCGATGACTCCTAGCCAAATAATTGCGGACAATGCAAAGGCTTTAGCGAGGATGCAAAGCACAACACCTATTTGTGAGAAGAGCGGTGAGAGAGAGAACCACCTCATAGTGAATGAGAGCCACAAGCCAAACTCGAGTGGAAAAACTAAGAGTGTTCTCCTTGCCACCAAAAGTGAGACGAGAGATGTTCGTAACAACCCATCCATCTTGCACTATGTCCTCCTTTGCAAGGGACTAGCGCAAGGAACTAATGAATTAACCAATGTTCCTCCATCTTTGATGATTGTGTTGCAAGAATTCAAGGATGTGTTTCCCGAAGAGCTTCCTCATGGACTACCTCCACTTCGTGGCATACAACATCGCATTGACCTCATGCCCGGTGCACCACTTCCCAACCGCGCTGCTTACCGCATGAACCCGGAGGAGACAAAGGAGATTGAACGTCAAATCAACCAACTCGTCTCCAAAGGTTTGATCCAAGTTAGCACTAGTCCAAGTGTCGTACCCGTGATACTTGTTCCAAAAACGGATGATACATTACGGTTATGCATGGACAGCCGTCCAATCAATACTATCACCGTGCATTATCGACATCCCATACCACGTCTCGATGACATGCTTGATGAATTGTGTGGAGCCACTATTTTTTTGAAAATTGATCTTTGTAGTGGTTACCATCAAATACGCATGGCTGAAGGTGATGAGTGGAAAACTGCCTTCAAGACAAAACTTGGTCTCTATGAATGGTTGGTTATGCCCTTTGGTTTATCTAATGCCCCATCCACCTTCATGCGCCTCATGAATCATATCTTGCGTTCTCTCATTGGAAAAAGTGTTGTCGTCTATTTCGATGATATTCTTGTTTATGGCAAATCACTTGAGGACCATATAACACATGTCAAGGAAGTTTTGCAAATCCTTCGACATGAAAAGATTTATGCTAATCTTCCCAAGTGAGAAGTTGATTTTTCTTGGATTTGTCGTTTCTTTGAAGGGAATTGAAGTTGATGTTTCCAAGGTAAAGGACATAGGAGATTGGCCCATCCCAACAACTGTGAGTGAACTCCGAAGTTTTCATGGGTTGGCCGGTTTCTATCGTCGCTTTGTGAAAGACTTTTCAACCATTGCGCACCCTCTCAACGAGTTGACAAAAAAGAATGTCACCTTCTTGTGGGGCAAAGCACAACAAAGAGCTTTTGATGAACTCAAAAAGAGGCTCACTGAAGCACCTCTCCTTGCGTTACCGGATTTCACAAAAACTTTTGAGATAGAGTGTGATGCTAGTGGTATTGGAATTGGAGGAGTCCTTATGCAAAACGGACGTCCTATTGCCTACTATAGCAAGAAACTTGATGGTGCTCGCCTTAACTATCCGATTTATGACAAAGATCTTCTTTCCTTAGTTCGTGGTCTTCAAGTTTGGCAACACTACCTTTGGCCCAAAGAATTTGTCATACATTCCGACCATGAATCATTGAAATATCTCAAAGGCCAAGCCAACTTGAGTAAGAGACACGCTAAGTGGGTTGAGTTCATGGAGTCTTTTCTGTACATTGTCAAGTATAAGAAGGGCAAAGATAATGTAGTTGCAGACGCTTTGTCTCGCAAGCACACAAGACTTCTTACGAGACTTGATATCAACGTGTTGGGTCTTGAGGAAATAAAATCTTTGTATACTTCCGACCCGTTCTTTGAACCAATTTTCGCAAAGTGCTCCATTGACAAAGGAGTTCATGATTTCTATTTACATAAGGGTTTTCTCTTTAAACAAAACAAACTTTGCATTCCGAAATCGTCGCTCCAACTTTTGCTTCTCCAAGAATCTCATGGTGGAGGCCTTATGGGTAACTTTGGTCGTGACAAGACATTGGACATGCTCTCCACTCACTACTTTTGGCCCAAGATGAAGCGCGGCGTGGAGCGCTACGTTCAACGATGCACGACATGTGTTCAAGCTAAGTTGCAACCTAACTCTTATGGTCTTTATATGCCACTGCCTATTCCTCATACACCTTGGTTCGACATTAGCATGGATTTCATGTTAGGATTGCCTAGATCTAAGCATGGTCATGACCCTATATTCATAGTCGTGGATCACTTTTCCAAAATGGCATACTTCATACCATGCCATAAGACCAACGGTGCTTCACATGTTGCAAATATGTTTTTCAAGGAAATCGTCCGTCTTCACGGTGTGCCAAGAACAATCGTCTCCGAGCGCGACGTCAAATTCATGAGCTACTTATGGAAGACCCTCATGGCCAAGCTCGGCGTCAAGCTCCTCTTTTCATCTGCATCGCATCCTCAAACCGATGGCCAAACCGAAGTTGTCAACCAAAGCCTCGGAACCCTTTTCTGTGTATTGATCAAGAAGAACTTGAAGGATTGGGAGGAATGCATTCCACACGCCGAGTTTGCCTACAACCGTGCCAAGAACTCAACAACCAAGATGAGTCCATTCATGATCGTCTATGGTTTCGAGCCCCTCACCGCGCTCGACATCCTACCACTACCTCTCCATGAGCGCACGAACATGGACATTGAAAGGCATGCACATGCTATGAAGAAACAAGAGCCACTATTGAACAACAAGTCCTTCGCCAAGATTCAAGGTTAAACAAGGACAAGAAGGAGATGATATTTGAAGAAGGTGATCTTGTGTGGATACACCTAAGCAAATACCGCTTCCCAAAGGAACGCGAATCCAAGCTCAAGCCAAGAGGAGATGGTCCATTCAAAGTCCTCAAGAGAATCAACAACAATGCCTACATCATCGACATTCCAGTCTCCAAATACCTTGCAAGCAATACATTCAATGTCAAGGATCTCTCACCCTACCATGGAGATATTCAAGATGATAACCATGAAGAGTCGAGGGCGACTCTTCCCAAGGGGGGGGGAGCTGATGCAGCCCGTCCTACGGACGCTCCTACATCTACACCAACAAGTCCCCCAAGTGGACCCATGACTCGTGCCCGAGCCAAACTCCTACAAGCTAAGGTGAACTCGCTCCTCTCCTCGTGCCAATTTGATATCTCCTTGGATGGTGTACTACTTCATGCAACTACTCTATGCATCATCAGGTACGAAGCCTCGACATAGCCCCTAGCACCCAAGGATGGAGAATAAGGAGTAGAGCGTGAAGAAGAAGCCGCTGGAGCTGCTCAGACCGGAGTCTCCGGTCTGCACACACCAGAGTCTCTGGCCTGCCAAAGTCTCCGATCTGAAGAACCCGGAGACTCCGGCCCACTCTCCGGTCTGACCCCCTGCACTGGGTCGTGGGACAATCTGACGGCCCCTCCGGAGGCTAGTCCAGAGGCGACACCGGATTCTCCGGCCTGCACACTGGAGTCTCTGGTCCGACCGATGCCAGGCATGAAAAGGCCTTTGGGCCTGCGGCCCATGTACCCCTTAGTCCGTCCAGAACTTGTCTTTTATTCCTAAAGTACCCATGTTTAAGTGGCTGGCCTTTATATAGTCCCCCACCTCCATTGTAAACCCTAGGCATGATATTTGGAATTAGTGGAAACCCCTTGTGGATCTATCTAGTTCTTGCCTCATGCTCCTTTGACAAAGGAGCACCAAATATCCCAAACCTCGTTGGAGTTTGCATCGTGCCTCCGCGTTGTACAAGGCCTTGGCATCAGTGTCCCTTTGCCAAGACGTCAAGATCTCACTGAGTCTCCCATCTCGCCGTGCCGGTTCAAAAGAGAGTCCTCCGCCCGATGTCGATCCTAGGGATTGCGCCGGACCGGTCACTGCCGGCGTGAGCTATTGGTGTGTATCGTCTTTTGCGTGTGTGTGTTCATCGCGTTCTTCATGTGTGAGTTCGTCGTGTTCATCCTCCCCTCCTTTCCCTGCACTCCATCCTCGATTTGAGTGGGATTCGTGAAAGATCGGGCCACCCTAGAGGTTTGCCCTCAACAGAAAGCGACTACAACTCTGCCACGACAGAGTCAGTTTGACCGAACCCAAGTTGGGTCGGTTTGTATCCCTAGGACGCCGCCCCTTGGACCCATAAATAGATTGGGGCACTTTAGCTTTATTCTTTAGACCACGTTAAAATATTTTCGAGTTGATTATTTCATAGAACCTCTGAAATTACCCTGTGTTCGAATTCTACAACTATAATTGAGTGTGATCTGTTGTTCCATTGGGAATTAGTAGATTGCATACTACCGTTCATGGTCACGGCTGCGTGCGTAAGAGCTTGGTGTTGTGAATATCCTACAAGGTTCAAGAGCTGTTGCACTAGCATCAGGGATCGAGCGGGAGAGTTCATAGCTATAGGCTAGTTATCTATCATCCACCATATCGACCGACAAGTGCTTGCTGAGAAGATCGGGCCACCCCACATCATTTGAGATATTTCAATGACTCATGGTCGGAATGTATGATAAATTCTTTGGGCCATAGGTAGTGTTGCAAAACTTGAAGGACACAAACTAAGGCAAAAAGCTCTTTGTCATAAATCAGATAATTAAGGCGAGAACCATCAAGTTTCTCGCTATGGTAGGCTATAGGACATCTGTTTTGCATAAGGACTCCCCCAATGCCAATACCACTAGCATCACACTCTATCTCAAAAGTTTTTATGAAATTCGGTAACGCAAGGAGAGGTACTTCGGTGAGCCTCTTTTTAATTTCATCAAAAGCTTTTTGTTGTGCTTTCCCCCACACAAAGGTGACATTCTTTTTCGCCAACTCGTTGAGAGGGCACGCAATGGTTGAAAAGTCTTTCGCAAAGCGACGATAGAAACCGGCCAACCCATGAAAACTTCAGAGTTCACTCACATTTGTTGGGATGGGCCAATCTCGTATGTCCTTTACCTTGGAAAAATCAACTTCAATTCCCTTCGAAGAAACGACAAATCCAAGAAAAATCAACTTGTCTTTAGCAAAAGTGCACTTGGGAAGATTAGCATAAAGCTTTTAATGTCGAAGGATTTGCAAAACTTCCTTGACATGTGTTATATGGTCCTCAAGTGATTTGCTATAAACAAGAATGTCATCAAAATAGACAACACTTTTGCCAATGAGAGAACGCAAGATATGATTCATGAGATGCATGAAGGTGGATGGGGCATTAGATAAACCAAAGGGCATAACCAACCATTCATAGAGACCTAGTTTGGTCTTGAAGGCAGTTTTCCACTCATCACCTTCAGCCATGCGTATTTGATGGTAACCGCTACGAAGATCAATTTTCGAAAAAATAGTGGCTCCACACAATTCATCAAGCATGTCATCGAGACGTGGTATGGGATGTCGATAATGCACGGTGATAGCATTGATTGGACGGCAGTCCATGCATAACCATAACGTATCATCCGTTTTTGGAACAAGTATCACAGGTACGACACTTGGACTAGTGCTAACTTGGATCAAACCTTTGGAGACGAGTTGGTTGATTTGACATTCAATCTCCTTTGTCTCCTCTGGGTTCGTGTGATAAGCAGCGCGGTTGGGAAGTGGTGCACCGGGGATGAGGTCAATGCGATGTTCGATGCCGTGAAGAGGAGGTAGTCCATGTGGAAGCTCTTCGGGGAACACATCCTTGAATTCCTGCAAAACAATCATCAAAGATGGAGGAACATTTGTTTATTCATTAGTTCCTTGCGCTAGTCCCTTGCGAAGGAGGACATAGTGCAAGATGGATGGGTTGTTCTGAACATCTCTCATCTCACTTTTGGTGGCAAGGAGAACACTCTTAGTTTTTCCACTTTAGTTTGGCTGGTGGCTCTCACTCACTATGAGGTGGTTCTCTCTCTCACCGCTCTTCTCAGAAGTAGATGTTGTGCTTTGCACCCTCGCTAAAGCCTTTGCACTGTCCGTTAGGAGTCATGTGGCATCCCGATAAAATGTCTACTAGAAAATCGCTGTGTTTTTGTGCATTGCATCATCATGACCGCATGCTCATGTCATCGTGCCACATTGCATTTGAGCATCGTCATGATCCTGCATATGTTTGTCTGAAACTATTTTCGAAAAGCCTAGATTTGGTTTTCTAAATACACGTCTTAAATTCAAATTAAAACCAGGTCTCCGGAATATTTCGTTTCGTCTAAAAACAGGTTCTAAAAGTCTTGTTGTGTTAAATAAAATAATTATATTATTTTTAGGGGGCAGCCTGCCAGGCCCGAAAGCCCGGCCGGCCACCCCCAAACCCTCACTAAGACGCCCTACCCTAACCCTAATCCCCACAACCACCTAACCCACACACCCACAACTCCCTCCCCCGCCGCCAAAACAGCCGTGCGCCCAACTCCCTCCCCTCCTGTGGTTTCCCGCCCAAAGACCACTGCCGCCCAATTACCAAAGCCCTGGGCACGCCCCACCTCATCACGCCGCCCACCATCCCGGCCCACCACGCTGTGACACGTGTTCCCTCGATCTCAAGCAAGCTCGCCCCACCTCGACCACAGACGCCTAGGACCTCGGGCGCTTCTCCCCACCTACCGCGCCACCTACCCTGCCTCAGACGCTTCCCTTCGCCACCAATCAGACGCCAGATACAGCGACCGCTACGCCCATCACTGTAGAACTGCAGACGGCCGCCGCTGACCCCCCGCCAAGAGCTGCCCCGCCGACCTCCGTCCTTCTCAAATGCCGCCCGCCAGGCCTCCGCCGCCTGCTCGCTTCTCCGTCGCGCAGCTGCCGCTTTCACGCCGAGCCGCCACTGACCCGGTGGGCCTCCGCCACCGCCTCGAGGCTCCCCTTCCTCGTCGGCCTCCTTCCCAGTTCAGCGACGCCCTGGCCGTCACCGGCGTCTCACCCTCCTCCCGGCTCCGGCCACGACCGTGCCGCCTCTCTCGAGCCTCGACCTCCTCTGCTCTACCTCGTCCCCGGCCGCCTCTCCCTTAACCTGCTGGCACCGCCACCACCACGTCCGTGGTCGTACCTCCCTAGAGGTCGCCAACGCGCCTCTCCCTCGCGGACACCCCGCGTCGCACGAGCTCGTCCCGGCCCGCCGCCACCTCGCCCTCTGGCCGCGACGGTCAACCTGCTCGCCGTCCGTGCCACGGCCTCCCTCTCCTGACCTCTAGCGACGCCGTCAAGGTCTCCCCGACGCCGGTGCTCCTCTCCTCGGCCCCGCGCTGCTCCCCTCGCCGAGCCCGTGCTCAACCTGCGTCCTCCGCCAGTGCCCGGCCCCGCGCTCGCCGGTCCAAGCCGCCCCCGTCGACCTCCTGCGTGGATGCACCCTCCCGTGCCTCGCCGTACTGTTCCGGTCGTCGCTGCCCCAACGCGTCTTGTGCTTGCCTTTGTCGCTCGCTTCCGGTGCCCTGATATCCTTCGATGCGTTTTCCACATTGATGCAGTACTACAGAAGGATGTGTTTTGCTGCAAAGATGTGATGTTTCGATGTAGGACATCCTCCTGCGTTTGGGTGATGAAAGCCTCTAGGGAGGTGAACAAGGAGTCTACGACCATCGACAAGTTCTTCCGAAGAGAACCAACGCCTAGTTTAGGGCAACAAGATCTCCGACACGAATCCGATGACCGAGACCCCGTTCCCGGAGGTGAAGATTGTCCCCGACAAGACCCCAAAGTCCTGAAGACCGAACCTGGTGGCATTCGACAAACCGTCGTCAAGACCCCCGACAAGGAACCGACGACAAGATCTACCTCCTGGACCATCAAGATCTTCCGAAGAATCCGGTACCAGTCCAAGATCGCCAATGACGCTCAAAGCCAAAACGCCAAGGTCGCCGACACGGAACGCCAAGTTTTTCATCCTGGACGCCATGACCGTCTACCCGGACCCGAAGACCACCGGTACCCGATCCCTTCAAGTTCGCCATTGACGGCAGGATCGACCGCTTGGAACCCAAGTTCTCCATCCTGTATCCGAACCTCGCCATCCCTTTCGAACCCCCGAACCCCCGGGACCCAAGATCTTCTGAACCCAGATGTGTGACCCTAAGCCCTTATTTTTATTATATGACACTATCAACTGTCGCATATTAAATTGTTCATGCTCGCATCTAAGCATGGGGTTTGGGGGCATTATGTCAATTCATCTAATAATTAAATATGGAGTCTATATGCGGGATATCTTTGTCTTATTCCGGACTCCATTTAAATTGCATAGCGAACCGATGCCATGATTCGCCTTGTTAATTCAACATTTAAATTTGCAGGGGTCTAAATAACTTGAACCTATTAATTAATTATCGGGATCCCGATTCCACTTAATATTGCCTAATTGCACCGCATCTGTGCCATGCCATGCATCATATCATAATCATGCCGGATCTTCTGCCGTAGTATTAAATATGCATCCGGTGTTTCTTCTAGTGTTTGCTTCTTCGCAGATTAGGCCGATGAGTTTATGCGAGTATCGACAAGTTCTCCGGATATGCTCCTTCGGCAGTGTTTTCCCAGGCGAGCATCTCCCCCCTTCTACCTATTTTTCATTTAGTCTTTATGTCCTCCCGTTGATCTATTGCTATCCGTGTCTCGATGCTTTAGTGTTCCGTACCAGATATATCCCGTGCAGCCTCTATATTGCCTTGGACACCTCATATTACCTGTTGTTTGGTAGATAGCTGGCCTTGCGAGTCGTAGTTGCTTGCTCATGTGTTGCTTTGCGTCGTTGGTGTTCCACCGTTATCGGAAGGTTGGCACATGCTTAATGGTGGAGATGCTTATTGGTGGAGATGATCATGACTTTAAATACAACTATTAAATTGCTGTGATAACTAATGAAAGAGGCACCGGTGGGAAATTATATGTTATTTGGTTTTTCATGCCCACTTGTGTCCCGTAGGCCCCGAGTACTTGATACCTATTCCTTGATTTTTCGCACTATCCACATCCGGGAGGCCTTATGGACCCCTCCTGAGCCAGAGCTTGATTCATTTCTATTTCTTGGGGCCACAAACTAGTTTGGGGTTTTATTTACTATCCTGTACTTATGCCATGTTACTGTTTTATTAAGATTGTGCGTGGAGCACCTGTACTGTTTAGGATTGCGGAGTGTTTTCGCGGTATCGACAAGCCCAGTCACACTTTCGGGTTCCTAGTCGTTTACAACCATTGACGCAAACCCTGGGTCCATTCTCGAGCCGCCAACTTCGCTATGGTAGCTTAGTGGGGTGGCCCCGTGAAATATTTTATGAATCCTGTGATCGCTTTGTCGTGAATGCCTCATTGGGTTTTGAGTTGGTTTTTCCGAGGTTGATCGAGTGTGTATTGCTATTTGTGCACCCCTACAGGGTAAAACTTTCTGAAAGCCGTGTCCATGATTATGGACGACTTTGAGCACAGTATCTCGGTCATAGACAAGCATAACTAAAGTAGTGCTATAAACTTGACTTAATATATGACTAGTAATCAGATTCAACTATCACATAATGGATAATAAAAATGCCAACAACTGGTGGATCTGTGGTGATCTGTGTCAAGCTATACCTGCCTAGTAAGTATTGCAACTCCAACAGAATGTGATAAAAGTACCAACAACTGCTGGGTTTTGGGATTCCTCAGGACAATTATATCTGACTAGTAAATGTTCCAACTATAACAGAATGGTAATTAAAATGCCCACTACTTATGCTTCAGGATGACTCATGTTATCTATATCTCATTAGTAAGTGCTGCAACTATAACGGAATGAGTAAAATTGCCAACTATGTGAGTTCCTTGGTCTGACTTCCTCGTTTGGTCTCGAGGGGGAAATACCAGGATGGGTATGTTTGGTGTTAGTATCAGGTGGGGTCTGAATAGGTCTTTCTTATCCCTCTCAAATAGCCGCCAGTTTTACTGAGTCTCTATAGGTTGTTTAGTGCATGCTGCACTGCCGCTTCAGTCCACCATACCTATGTAGGCGAGAGCCGCCGAATTCTAGCCTCCGTGCATCGCCTCGATCGACGCCTCCTCTTTTCCTTTGCCCTTTGTCGGCACCTTTGGTTTTAGCGTATAAGTTCGACGTCGTTAGCGTGGTTACCCTTCCGCTTGGCTGGTACTGCAGTTATGGACGCCATTGGTTATTCTTCGTGGCTCTTAGCCCAATTTGCATCTTGTCCGCACTGACTGTATCGCTTTTCAAGGTGATTTGGATCTTCAGATTTGTATTCAGATGCTTGACTCATGAGTCGCTATTGTATATATATCTGTTCTGTGGGTCCCATCGAGGACTATTGTGTAATGGTATTACTTCGTTTTCCACCCGCACGAAAGTGCCTGGTGGGCGTCCTTGAATCGTTTCTATGGGAGTTTGGCAGGAAGGGCTAAAACTTGCATAGGGCCGATTCGAGGGTGCTACAAGTCATTGGTTGGAAAACACATGTTTTGTTGAGCCATTTGAAGGTGTATACATTGGTGCGACCATCATGTTGAGCAGCCTTGTCCAATTGCCATGGTCGACCAAGAAGCATGTGGCAAACTGTCATAGGAAGCACATCACACTCCACCATATCTTTGTAAGGACCAATGGCAAAGGAGACCGATACGGTATGCTTGATCTTCACGGACCCTTGGTCACTTAGCCATCGCACGTGGTAGGGGTGCTTATGCGGATGGAGGGTGAGGTTGAGCTTCTCACACAACTTGGTGCTAGCAAGGTTGTGGCAACTCCCTCCGTCAATGATCACCTTGATAGATTTGCCATTGATGCCGACTCGTGTTTGGAAGATATTGGAGCGTTGGTCTTCATGCTCTTGTGCTTGAGTGGTCAAGATCCTTGTGACGACAAGCGATGGACTTGCGTCATGTTCACACATGAGGAGTTCTTGGTCATCTTCCACTCGTTGTCTTGCCATTGCTTCCTTGACTCAGGCATCAAATTAATCTTCACTCAAGTACTCTTCGTCGCCATTGTCATGGATGAACAACACCTTCTTGTTTCCATATTCGACCAACTTGTGACCTTTGACTCCATACTTGTAGCATTCACCGTTGAAAGGTGTATCTGATATGGGGTGGCCCGATCTTCTAAGTAAGCGGATGGCGGTGATGATGGTGGATGATAGATAACTAGCCTGTAGCTATGAACTCTCCCGCTCGATCCCCGATGCCAATGCAACAGCTCTCAAACCTTGTAGGATATTCACAACACCACGCTCTTGCACACGCAGCCGTCGACCACGAACGGTAGTTTGCAATCTACTAATTCCCGATGGAACAACAGAACACTCTCAATTATAGTTGGTAAAATCGATCACAGGGTAATTCTAGAGGTTCTATGAAAGAAACAACTCCAAAATAGTTTTAACGTGGTCTAACCTAAACTAGAGGGCATTCCCAGGCTTATATGACCGCCGGAACGTCCGAAAAACGCGAAACGAAAACCTGTCTGATACAGTCAGATCCGTCCGGATCTGATGGGTACTTTTTGGGCCGGATTATCCGCTCTAAGAGGGCTGGATTATCTGGGGGCCGGATTTTCTGGGGGAAAATTCTGGTCAAATATCCGCCCCGGGACAGAACGTCGCGCATGAAGTCCTTTGCAGAATCTCCAAAGCAGGGGCGGATTATCCAGGGTGTGGGGGGCGGATTATCCGGGGTATGGGGGGCGGATTATCTGGGGTCTTTTAGATGTGGAAGTACTCATTGGAAAGATCTTGGAATTATCTATCCAACAAGTGCTTGTTGACTTGATTTGGAGTTCGTATGAGGAATCCACGTCCGTTTGAATTTCAGGACTTCTGTCTGTCCGAATTGAACGTTCCTTCTCTTCGATGATCTCCCTTGCTTGTATTGCGCCTTTGTCCCACTCCTCCCTCACGCATCCTTGGGCGATCATCATGTTGGGCTTCTCTTGTAGCCCTTCTCCTCCTCGCGCCATGCTTGTTTCTCCAACGAACCTGATCATACATAAATGCATAGACTTAGGAAGTATAAAGTTCTCATCAATCAAAGTACCAGATTCGTTTAGGAGTAAATTCACCTGTTGTTCAAGTAGCTTAGCACGAGCTCTTCTAATAGGTACAATTCTAATCTCATTGGACTGATCCTTTCTTGCAACAGTTGTAGCATATTCAATAGTCATTGGGATAGGTGTAATTGTAGGGATGTCCTCATCATCTCTCCCCCTTCAAAAGGTGTCGACCTCGACGCTCCAAGGTCTTCTCCAGCATATGGTGACAAATCAGCAACGTTGAAGCTGTTGCTAACTCCACCAAACTCCTTAATAGGTATATTAACCGAGTAGGCGTTATCATTAATCTTGGCTAACACCTTGTAAGGACCAGCACCACGTGGCTTCAATTTTGACTTTCGAAGTAGTGGGAACCTAACCTTGCGTAGATGCACCCTAACCATATCTCCAGGCTCGAACAACACTTCTTTCCTTGCTTGATTCCTTGCAGCAGCAATGTTCTTGCCTTTCTTCTCAATAGCCTCTTGAGTCTTCTCATGTATTTTCTTCACATAATCAGCACGTTTTGATGCCTCCATATCTGGCAGAGGCAACATATCAAGTGGCGACAATGGCTTGAAACCATACACCACCTCAAAAGGACAAAGCTGAGTAGTTGAATGCACCATCCTGTTGTAAGCGAACTCAACATGTGGCAAACACTCTTCCCACTCCCGCAGATTCTTTTTAATCATGGTCCTTAGCAGTTGTGACAATGTTCAATTCACCACCTCCGTTTGACCATCTGTTTGGGGATGGCATGTAGTACTGAACAGCAGCTTCGTTCCTAGCTTCCCCCATAAGGTCTTCCAAAAGTAGCTCATGAACTTCACATCACAGTCAGAAACAATCGTCTTTGGTACTCCATGTAATCTCACGATGTCCCTGAAAAACAGGTTAGCAACATGCGACGCATCGTCGCTTTTGTGGCAGGCAATAAAATGAGCCATCTTAGAGAACCTATCCACTACCACAAATATAGAATCATGACCTCTCTGAGTTTTAGGTAGACCTAGCACAAAATCCATACTAATGTCTTCCCATGGAGTAGTAGGTGCAGAGAGAGGTGTATACAAACTGTGAGGCTTCAGCTTAGATTTCGACTTGTGGCATCTAATACATCGGCTCACAAATCTATACACATCACGCCTCATCTTGGGCCAATAAAAGTGATCAGCAAGCATGAGCAACGTCTTCTCACGCCCAAAGTGACCCATCAAACCACCAGCATGTGATTCCTGCACTAAGAACAAACGAAACGACGATTCTGGAATACATAGTTTATTAGCTCTAAACAAATATCCATCATGTATATGATACTTATCCCATGCGTTTCTAAGAGCACACAAACGATATGGTTCAACAAAATCATGGTCAGTTGCATAAAGTGCACAAATAGCTTCTAATCCAGGAATTTTAACATCAAGATTGGTTAATAGCATGTTCTTCCTAGACAGAGCATCAGCAACAACATTCTATTTTCCCTTCTTATAATTAATGATGTAAGGAAAAGACTCAATGAACTCAACCCATTTAGCTAATCTTCTATGCAAGTTTGATTGAGCTTTCAAGTATTTCAATGCTTCATGATCAGAATGTATGATGAATTCCTTTGGCCACAAATAATGTTGCCAAACCTCAAGTACTCTAACAAGTGCATACAATTCTTTATCATAGATAGAATAATTCAAACAAGCACCAATCATTTCTCAGAAAAATAAGCTATAGGACGACCGTCTTGCATCAAAACGCCACCTATGCCTATACCACTAGCATCACATTCAACTTCAAATTGCTTCGAAAAATCAGGTAATGCAAGTAATGGTGCAGAAGTAAGTAAATGTTTCAATGTATCAAATGCAATGTCTTGGGCCGCGCCCCATACAAAAGGAACACCTTTCTTTGTCAAATCATTCAAAGGTGCAGCAATGGTGCTAAAATCTTTCACAAAGTGCCTATAGAAACCAGCTAAGCCATGGAAACTACGCACTTGACTTACATTCATGGGAATAGGCCAATTCTGAATTGATTCAATTTTAGATTGATCAACCTCTACTCCATGCTTAGATACAACAAATCCTAGGAATATGACCTTATCTTTTGCAAATGTGCACTTCTCAAGATTAGCATACAATTTATTATCACGCAACACTTGCAAAACTTGTCGAATATGAGTGCAATGTTCAGTTGTGTTGTGGCTGTATATAAGTATATCATCAAAGTAAACAACCACAAAACGACCAATAAAATCTCTCAAAACATGATTCATTAATCGCATAAATGTACTAGGTGCATTAGTAAGACCAAACGGCATGACTAACCACTCATACAAGCCAAATTTTGTTTTGAAAGCAGTTTTCCACTCATCCCCTTCTTTCATCCTAATTTGATGATAACCACTACGCAAGTCAATTTTAGAGAAAACAGCAGCACCACTCAATTCATCTAGCATATCCTCTAAGCGTGGAATAGGATGACGATATCGAATAGTGATGTTATTAATCGCTCTACAATCTACACACATGCGCCATGTACCATCTTTCTTAGGAACTAAAATAACAGGAACAACACAAGGGCTAAGAGAAACATGAATGTACCCTTATCCAAAGAACGCTTGTACTTGCTTCTGAATTTCCTTAGTTTCTTCGGATTAGTCCCAGAGGGTGCATGGTTGGGAAGTGTGCCAGGAATCAGGTCCACTTGATGTTCTATACCACGCAATGGAGGTAAGCTCATGGGTACATCTTCTGGAAACACATCCCCAAAGTCCCGCAAAATGTAAGAGACACCAAGAGAAACAGGGTCATATCGTTAGAAACCAATACCGCCTCTTATACATGAGCACAAGTGGCATGGTCAGAGGATCCTCACGAAATTCTCTCATATCTTCCTTAGTGGCTAATATCAATAAACTAGACACTCTCTCACTTTTCGTTATATCACTCAATTTAGGCTCAATTACATCAGGAACAGCTGTCACACAATCTCTCCGAGTTGTAGGATCTTCCTTCAAATTCACCTCTATTTTCTGGCGAGAATCATTCACAATATCTTTCGGTGTCATTGGTTGCATAGTAATCTTCTTCCCTTTGAATTCCAAGTGATATGTATTGGCTCGGCCATTGTGTTGCACATGACGATCATAGAACCAAGGCCGACCAAATAGTAGGTGACAAACAGTCATAGGAACCACATCAAAATCAATAGAATCTTTGTATGGCCCTATTTGAAAATTCACCCGTACCATATGATTTACCTTCATCTCACCATTTTTGCTCAACCATTGTATGTAGTATGGCTTGGGATGAGGTAAGTATGTCAAATTTAGTTTGGCACATAGTTCCTTACTTGCAAGATTTCTACAGCTACCTCCATCAATAATGACCTTGCAAGCCTTGTTAGGTCCAACTAGAGCTTTTGTTTGGAACAAGTTGCAACGCTGGGATTGCTCAACCGGTTGCACACTAAGTATATGTGAAGATACGACAATAGTTGGAGCACGCTCAGGATACGCATCAGCACCATCCTCGGCATCATCAACATCAACATCAGAAGTTTCATCTCTACTCTCTACTTCGCCTTGTTCGTTAATAAACATAACTTTGCTGTTTGGACAATCTTTCTTGTAGTGCCCTCTACATCCACAAGTATGGCACACCACATCACGATCACGTGCTGTAGACATGTTGGAACCCGAGCTAGCAGTAGGAGCAGTGGGTTTCCAAGCATTAGAACCAAACGACGGTGTACTTGCTGGCTTGGCCGATGGTGTAAAAGGAGAAGCAGCTGGTGGCATGACTGTAGGAGGTGTAGACCTTGCTAAAAATGTGCTGGAGGACGGAAAACGAGCACGTGACTTTGCCTCTTCTGCCAACTGGGATTCGACCTCTCTAGCATGATGCAACAACTCATTCATGGTCTCATACTTATGATGACGAACAATGCTCTTGATCGGTAACTTCAAATTGTTTAGGAATCGCTGCATGGTCATCTCAATGGACTCATGAATTCTAGCATGTTGCATAAGCATCTCCATCTCCATGTAGTACTCATCAACTGTCATGGTGCCTTGCTTCAATTGCGTCAATTTATCAAAAACTGATCGGAAGTAGTTGGTTGGTAGGAAACGAGCTTTCATGATTTGCTTCATCTCGCGCCAATCCATCACAGGAAGTTCATTGTCCTTCCTTCTATGCTGCACAAGAGCATCCCACCAACGCAAAGCATAACCATCAAATTCAGATACTGCAAGCTTGACCTTCTTGTCTTTAGGATAGTCAAATAAACGCCAGAGCTTCTCAATCTTCAACTCCCATGTGAGGTAATCTTCAGGGTCAATAGAACCATCAAACTTGGGAATCGAGAATTTTGGCTTGCCCGAACTATCATCAGCAGCTTGGTTGGGAACACGTTGAGCACACCCAAGAGGAGCAAGCCCACGACCATGAGCAGGTGCATGTATAGGGGAATAGCACGTCCCCTTCCAACATGTGGAGCAGCATCAACAGCGCTACCCTGATCAAAGTCATCAAAGGCATCATCATGTTGAGGTTCCTGCATTCTATGTATGGCGGCTGTCAAGTCCTCAATGGAACGCTGCAAAGTGGCAACATTGACATTGAGTGCAGCCACTTGCGTTTGGATAGTATCGACTACCCCAACATTCTGATCCAATCTCATATTCATATCCTGGAGATTCTTGTCAATGGTATCTGTCATGTGAGTAAACACACGTGTCAAGTGGGACTTCAAAGCCTCATATTCACGCCAATTAACAAGCTCCTCATCGTTCTTTTTCTGCGACACAAAATCACCATCACTAGAAGACATGATTAGTAGGTTAGTGCAAAAATCAAAATTTGTATAGTGGAAACTCTCACAACTCACTCACAACTAATAAGAAAGGAGATCTTACCATTCCAAAGTGAATAGATATGCTCTACCAAACGAAATCAAAGACTGATGCACTGATGTGATGAAGTGAATATAAAAGGTATAGAGAACGATCACATGGCACACATGTTATTTATGGTGGAGCTATAGGTATGGTATCCTATCTACACCGCAAACAAGCCCTAGTGCTGATCGTACAAAAACCCAAGAAACACACATGGTGGAGATAAACATGGCAAAGGAACTTATGAAAAGGAATATTGCAATGCACAAGAGAGATGCTAGTAATAGCTCAAATAGAATAGGCACAAGATTTCTCAATCTACTAATGCTATTATAAAACTAGTCCTCCAATCAACCTTGATATCTCCCTTTTGTTGTTTACTTTTGTATCTCTTTTCTTTTCTCTTTTTTTTAACAACTTTTTTTTCTCTTCTTTCTCGTTTTTTTGATTTTTCAACTATCTCACACAATGCAATATGTGAAGCAACAATTCTGAGCAATTATGGGCTGGATATTCCGGTTTTGTCGGGGGCTAGATAATCCGGTCTACCTGGACGAAAAAAATTGCACTTCAAACCCTAATGAGCAGCCTGTCAGAGCAAAGCAACTAGTCTCGTGGGTACGTTCCTAGACACGGATGTTGTAGATAGGCTGTATCTATGGTATGCAAACAAAGGTACGCTATGTGGACTCAGACAAACGAGGAAAACTTGCAGAACACGGTGATGGTTGACACGGCGGAAAACAAGATCAGACCCTAAACCTAGACACAAACGAAAAAAACTAGACTCCTACGAGGAAAAACCTGCAGATCGGATCTACGAGAAGATACAATCAACAACTAAAACTCGAAAACGATGCAATCTAGTCTATGGCAAATCTTTTTTGTAAGGCTTTTTCTGTATAGGACGAAAAACAATCTCTAATCTATGGATGGATTTGTGGATCCTTACCGAGGCAACACTGGAAATCTGATACCAAGATGATATGTGGTGGCCCGATCTTTTCAGTAAGCGGATGGCGGTGATGATGGTGGATGATAGATAACTAGCCTGTAGCTATGATGTTGAGGGCAAACCTCTAGGGTGGCCCAATCTTTCACGATTCCCTTTCAAATCGAAGGATGGAGTGCGGGGAGAGGAGGGGAGGATGAACACGACGAACGCACGCACGAAGAACACGAAGAACACACACACAAAACCACGATACACACCAATAGCTCACGCCGGTCCGGCACAATCCCTAGGATCGGCGTCGGGCGGAGGACTCTCTCTCGAACCGGCACGGAGAGATGGGAGACTCTGTGAGATCTTGACATCTTGGCAAAGGGACACCGATGCCAAGGCCTTGTACAACACAGAGGCACGATACAAACTCCAATGAGGTTTGGGGATATTGCTGCTCCTTGGTCAAGGAGCATGAGGCAAGAATTAGATAGATCCACAAAGGGGTTTCCACTAATTCCAATATCATGCCTAGGGTTTACAATGAAGGTGGGGGACTATATATAGGCCAGCCACTTAAACAGGGGTACTTTAGGAATAAAATACAAGTTCTGGACGGACTAAGGGGTACATGGGTCGTAGGCCCAAAGGCCTTTTCATGCCTGGCAACGGTCGGACCGAAGACTCCGGTGTGGTGGTCCGGAGACTTCGGTTTGGACCGGAGATTCCGGTCGGTCTCTGGACCGGCCTCCGGAGGGGCCTTCAGATTGTCCCAGGGCCCGGTTCTGGGGGCAGACCGGAGGTGGGGCCGGAGACTTTGGTGTCTTCAGGCCAAAGATTTTGGTGGACCGGAGACTCCGGTGTGCGCAGACCGGAGACTCCGGTCTGAGCAGCTCCAGCGGCTCCAACTTCATGCTCTGCTCCTTGTTCTCCATCCTGGGGTGCTTAGTGATGAGTAGAAGCTTCGTACCTGATGATGCATAGGGTAGTTGCATGAAGTAGCATACCATCCAAGGAGGTATCAAATTGGCACGAGGAGAGGAGCGAGTTCACCTTAGCTTGTAGGAGTTTGGCTCGGGCATGAGTCATGGGTCCACTTGGGGGACTTGTTGGTGTAGATGTAGGAGCATCCGTAGGACAGGCCGCATCAGCTCCCCCCTTGGGAAAGAGTCGTCCTCGACTCTTCATGGTTATCATCTTGAACATCTCCATGGTAGGGTGAAAGATCCTTGACATTGAATGTATTGCTTGCAAGGTACTTGGAGGTCGGTATGTCAATGATGTAGGCGTTATTGTTGATTCGTTTTAGGACTTTGAAGGGACCATCTCCTCTTGGCTTGAGCTTGGAGTCACGTTCCTTGGAGAAGCGGTCTTTTCTTAGGTGTATCCACACAAGGTCACCTTCTTCAAAGATCATCTCCTTCTTATCCTTGTTTAACCTTGAAGCTTGGCGAAGGACTTGTTGTTCGATAGTAGTTCTTGTTTCTTCATGAAGCGTCTTCATAGCTTGTGCACGCTTCTCGATGTCCATGTTCGTGCGCTCATGGAGAGGTAGTGGTAGGATGTCGAGCGCGGTGAGGGGCTCGAAACCATAGACGATCATGAATGGACTCATCTTGGTTGTTGAGTGCTTTGCTCGGTTGTACGCGAACTCGGCGTGGGGAATGCATTCCTCCCAATCCTTCAAGTTTTTCTTGATCAACACACGTAGGAGAGTTCTGAGGCTTCGGTTGACAACCTCGGTTTGTCCATCAGTTTGAGGATGCGACGCGGATGAAAAGAGGAGTTTGACGCCGAGCTTGGCCATGAGGGTCTTCCATAAGTAGCTCATGAATTTGACGTCGCGGTCGGAGACGATTGTTCGTGGCACACCATGTAGATGGGCGATTTCCCTGAAAAACAGATTTGCAACATGTGAAGCATCGTCGGTCTTATGGCACGGTATGAAGCGTGCCATTTTGGAAAAGCGGTCCACAACAAGAAATATAGAATCATGACCAGGCTTAGATCTAGGTAATCCTAACATGAAGTCCATGCTAATGTCGGACCAAGGTGTATGAGGAATAGGCAGTGGCATATAAAGACCATAAGAGTTAGGTTGCAACTTAGCTTGAACACATGTCGTGCATCGTTGAACGTAGCGCTCCATGTCGCGCTTCATCTTGGGCCAAAAGTAGTGAGTGGAGAGCATGTCCAATGTCCTGTTACGGCCAAAGTGACCCATGAGACCTCCACCATGAGATTCTTGGAGAAGCAAAAAATGAAGCGACGACTTCAGAATGCATAGCTTGTTTTGTTTAAATAGAAATCCCTCATGCAAATAGAAATCATCAACTCCTTTGTCATTGGAGCACTTTGCGAAAATTGGTTCAAAGAACGGATCGGAAGCATACAAAGATTTTATTTCCTCAAGACCCAACACATTGATTTCAAGTCTCGTAAGAAGGCTTGTATGTTTGCGAGACAATGCGTCCGCAACTACATTATCTTTGCCCTTCTTATACTTGACAATGTACGGAAAAGACTCCATGAACTCAACCCACTTAGCGTGTATCTTGCTCAAGTTAGCTTGGCCTTTGAGATATTTTAACGACTCGTGGTCGGATTGTATGATAAATTCCTTGGGCCAAAGCAAGTGTTGCCAAACATGAAGGACACCAACTAAGGCAAAAAGCTCTTTGTCATAAATCGTATAGTTGAGGCGAGCACCATCAAGTTTCTCGCTATGGTAGGCTATAGGACGTCCGTTTTGATTAAGGACTCCTCCAATGCCAATACCACTAGCATCACACTCTATCTCAAAAGTTTTTGTGAAATCCGGTAACGCAAGGAGAAGTGCTTCGGTGAGCCTCTTTTTAAGTTCATGAAAAGCTTTTTGTTGTGCTTTTCCCCACACGAAGGTGACATTCTTTTTGGTCAATTCATTAAGGGGACAAGCAATGGTTGAAAAGTCTTTCACAAAGCGACGATATAAACCAGCCAACCGATGAAAACTTCAGAGTTCACTCACATTTGTTGGGATGGGCCAATCTCGTATGTCCTTTACCTTGGAAACATCAACTTCAATTCCCTTCGAAGAAACGACAAATCCAAGAAAAATCAACTTGTCTTTAGCAAAAGTGCACTTGGGAAGATTAGCATAAAGCTTTTCATGACGAAGGATTTGCAAAACTTCCTTGACATGTGTTATATGGTCCTCAAGTGATTTGCTATAAACAAGAATATCATCGAAATAGACAACAACACTTTTTCTAATGAGAGAACGCAAGATATGATTCATAAGTCACATGAAGGTGGATGGGGCATTCGATAAACCAAAGGGCATAACCAACCATTCACAGAGACCAAGTTTGGTCTTGAAGGCGGTTTTCCACTCATTACCTTCAGCCATGCGTATTTGATGGTAACCACTACGAAGATCAATTTTCGAAAAAATAGTGGCTCCACACAACTCATCAAGCATGTCATCGAGACGTGGTGTGGGATGTCGATAACGCACGGTGATATCATTAATTGGACGGCAGTCCATGCATAACCGTAACGTATCATCCGTCTTCGGAACAAGAATCACGGGTACGGCACTTGGACTCGTGCTAACTTGGATCAAACCTTTGGAGATGAGTTGGTTTATTTGACGTTCGATCTCCTTCGTCTCCTTCGGGTTTGTGCGGTAGGCGGCATGGTTGGGAAGTGGTGCGCCGGGGATGAGGTCAATGCAATGTTCGATGCCGCGAAGAGGAGGTAGTCCATGTGGGAGCTCTTCGGGGAACAAATCATTGAATTCCTGCAAAACACTCATCAAATATGGAGGAACATTGGTTAATTCATTAGTTCCTTGCGCTAGTCCCTTGCAAAGGAGGACATAGTGCAAGATGGATGGGTTGTTCCGAACATCTCTCATCTCACTTTTGGTGGCAAGGAGAACACTTAGTTTTTCCACTCGAGTTTGGCTTGTGGCTCTCACTCACTATGAGGTGGTTCTCTCTCTCCGCTCTTCTCACAAGTAGGAGTTGTGCTTTGCACCCTTGCTAAAGCCTTTGCATTGTCCGCAATTATTTGGCTAGGAGTCATCGGTTGCAAAACACATGTTTTGTTGAGCCATTTGAAGGTGTATACATTGGTGCGACCATCATGTTGAGCAGCCTTGTCAAATTGCCACGGTCGACCAAGAAGCATGTGGCAAACTGTCATAGGAACCACATCACACTCCACCGTATCTTTGTAAGGACCAATGGCAAAGGAGACCGATACGGTATGCTTGATCTTCACGGACCCTTGGTCACTTAGCCATTGCATGTGGTAGGGGTGCTTGTGTGGATGGAGGGTGAGGTTGAGCTTCTCACACAACTCGGTGCTAGCAAGGTTGTGACAACTGCCTCCGTCAATGATCACCTTGATAGATTTGCCATTTATGCCGACTCGTGTTTGGAAGATATTGGAGCGTTAGTCTTCATGCTCTTGTGCTTGAGTGGTCAAAATCCTTGTGACGAGAAGCGATGGACTTGCGTCATGTTCACACATGAGGAGTTCTTGATCATCTTCCACTCGTTGCCTTGCCATTTCTTCCTTGACACGGGCATCAAACTCATCTTCACTCAAGTACTCTTCATCACCATTGTCATGGATGAACAAGACTTTCTTGTTTCCACATTCGGCCGACTTGTGTCCTTTACCTCCACACTTGTAGCATTCACCATTGAAAGGTGTATCACTCTTTGCTTGCTTGCCACTTGGGGGCAGTTTTCCTTGAGGAAGTGTGGGCTTGAAGGAAGGCTTGGAGGTACTTGATGAGCTTCCATTGAAAGTTGTTGGTGTAGCGGTTGAATCTTGCTTGTAGGTGAAGTACGTCTTGGGCTTGTTGTACTTGATGTCCTCTTGCACTTGACGTTCAGCCTTTGTTGCTATGTGCACAAGCTCAACCATGGTGTTGTATGTTTGGAACTCGACGATGTGCTTGATTGGGTGATTCAAGCCAATAAGGAAACGTGCCATTGTTTGTTCCATGCGTTCATCAATGTTGGCGTGAATCAAGTTGAGTTCCATTTCCTTGAAGTACTCTTCCACAGTCTTTGTCCCTTGATGAAGTGCTTGAAGGTTGTTGAAGAGGTCACGCGTGTAGTGCGCGGGGATGAACCGGGATCTCATGTGAGCCTTCATGTCATGCCAAGTTGTGATTGGTGGCTCTTTCCTTGCATCACAAGCCACTTGAACTTGTTCCCACCAAAGGTTGGCATAATCATCAAACTCAAGCGAAGCCATGGTGACCATCTTCTCGTTGCAATAGTTGTGCATGCGGAAGATCTTGTCGACTTTGAGTGCCCACGAGAGGTATTCTTCGAGGTCATTGGATCCGGTGAACTTGGGCATTGTGAACTTGATCTTGCCAAAAGTTTATTCATCGTTGTGGTCATTGCGACGAGCTTGGTGACCTTGTTGATGATCTTGTAGTTGGGGAGGTGGAACTTGGTTCTCGCGTCCTTGTTGCGGAGCTTGCTCTTGATATTGTTGTTGAGGAGCTTGCTCTTGCTCTTGGCGCGGTTGTTGACGTGGTTGAGGCGCTTGGGCCTCATGGTGGCGAGGGTGTGGAGCCTCTTGACGCGGTTGATGCTGAAGAGGAGGATTTTTGAGAGCTTCACGTCGATGATGAGCTTGATTCTCCAAATTGGAGTCATCACTAGTTGTGTCAAGTATGTGTCACGGTCGATGGTGGTAGACTTGCTGTTCCTCTTTCGGTTCCTCTTGTGGTTGCTCTTGTTGGTTCACTAGTGCGCTTGCGTGATGATGGTGTGCTTCTTGCCTTACTCGTGGCCTTGAAGAGAGGTCACTATCATAGCTTGAAGTTGCGGCATGCCGTGGGGAAGGTACATAGTTCGAAGAGGATCCATCTTCAACCACGGGGGCATCATTGCGTCTGGGAGCACTTGGAGGTAGATCTTGTCACGGAAGTGCATGACGACGCGAAGAACTTGAAGAGCTTGAAGCACGTGAACGCGGTCTTGACATTTTGTCGATGAGGCGTCGAAGATTGTCATTTGTTTCGGCGACGAAGCGTTGAAGCGACTCATTTTGGTGGCCGAAGTTGTGATGCATTACTTGCATTTGCCTTTCGAGGCCATCGAAGCGGTTGTCAATGTTTTTGAACTCGGCTTGCGTCTCGCCAAATTGTTCATCTTGTCGCATCTCAAGGGCTTGGCAACATTCACGGAACTCTTGGCGCACGATGAAGTAAGTTGCACACATCATGTACGGTCCTTGATCTTCTTCTTGGGGAGGTGGTTGGCTCGGCTCACCGTGCCTATCCATCATGCAAGATACACAAGTATTGTATATGGAAGTGGAATATGGTGGTGTTAGCCTTGTACCTCACCTTGGGGATTGCACCAAACTAGAAACCACAAGTGAGAGCTATAAGCGTGCAAAGTGGAAATGCCAAGAAAACTCACACTAAAGAAAGAACTAACTCTTAAAAGCTTGTTGGTGGTAGGTTAGGATTGTGGAATGCCAAAGAACCAACCAAAAGAAAAGGAATAGTCAAAAGTGGGTAAAATCCAAGAAAACTCAAGTCAAAGGCGAAGGTCAACAACTCAAAAGGGTGACGGGAACCTACGACTATATACACACACGTGGAGAAAGTTGGGATTGACACGACTATGAAAATGAGCAAACAAAAAGTCCTAACGAAGACTAAGCTCGTTGTCGTGCCAATGCAAGGAGAGACCGTGGCTCGTTTGCAAAGAGGGAACAATGAGCAACGGATTTGTGCACTTGTCTTGGGCGCTCTTCTTTCTCTCTTGCTTACAAGCTTTGAGACTCTCTTTGGCAATGGGAGACTATTTTTCTTTTGCTTTTTCTTTGTATCTTTTTTTTGCTCTCCCTTGATGCTACCTAGTCACACTTGAAATTGCTCTTGCACTCTCACTATCCAAGGACAAATGCACAATGCTCAAGCAAACACAAGATGATCCACTCTCATAGGATAGGTACACACAAATAAAGATAGGGGTTAACAAGGTGACGCAAGTTATACCTTCTTTGGTGATGATGAACTTGGCGTCGGTGGTGTGGGATGATGTTCGTGGGCCATGGTGTCGATGAGCGCGGGGGTTGTCGATGCGGAAGCTTGTTGTTAGTTGACGACATGCACACGGGCACAAACAAACAAGAGGAAAATTAGCCAATGCAAGATTAGAGGCAAAACTGTCAAAATTAGGCGTCAGGCCGTAGACTCCGGGGTTTCGGGCCGGAAACTCCGGTCCAGGCCGGAGACTCCGGTGTGGGTAGACCGGAGAGTCCGGTGTAGGCTGGAGACTCCGGTGTGCAGGCCGGAGACTCTGCTCTGGAGTCACATCCCGAACTGCTCGTGTTCTTGAGCGGAAATCCACGCCTTGGGTCCTCAAATCCGTGAAAAATTGGCCAAATTGGGCTGGGAAAACGCATGATAAAGCTGGACCAACACCTAACACAAGGTTTGGTCGGATCAAAACCACAAATAACACTCCAAATCAAGATATCGATCCAAAGGCAAATTTGGGCTGTTTTTTGGGGATTTTCGAATTTTTGGTGGATAGAAGAAAATTTTGTGGGGGAAATCGTGAGCAACGAAGCTCTTGATACCAATATGTTGAGGGAAAACCTCTAGGGTGGCCTGATCTTTCACGATTCCCTTTCAAATCGAAGGATGGAGTGCGTGGAGAGGAGGGGAGGACGAACATGACGAACGCATGCACGAAGAACGCGAAGAACACACACACACAAAACCACGATACACACCAATAGCTCACGCTGGAGGTGACCGGTCCGGCGCAATCCCTAGGATCGGCGTCGGCGGAGGACTCTCTCTCGAACCGGCATGGCGAGATGGGATACTCGGTGAGATCTTGACGTCTTGGCAAAGGGACACCGATGCCAAGGCCTTGTACAACGCGGAGGCACGATGCAAACTCCAACGAGGTTTGGGGATATTGGTGCTCCTTGGTCAAGGAGCATGAGGCAAGAATTAGATAGATCCACAAAGGGGTTTCCACTAATTCCAATATCATGCCTAGGGTTTACAATGGAGGTGGGGGATTATATATAGGCCAGCCACTTAAACAGGGGTACTTTAGGAATAAAAGACAAGTTCTGGACGGACTAAGGGGTACATGGGCCGCAGGCCCAAAGGCCTTTTCATTCCTGGCGACGGTCGGTCCTAAGACTCCAGTGTGGTGGACCGGAGACTCCGGTCTGGACCGGAGATTCCGGTCGGTCTCCGGACCGGCCTCCGGAGGGACCTTCAGATTGTCCTAGGGCTCGGTTCTAGGGGCAGTCTGGAGGTGGGGCCGGAGACTCTGGTGTCTTCAGGCCAGAGACTTTGGTGGACCGGAGACTCCTGTGTGCGCAGACCGGAGACTCCGGTCTGAGCAGCTCTAGCGGCTCCAGCTTCATGCTCTGCTCCTTGTTCTCCATCCTGGGGTGCTTGGTGATGTGTCGAAACTTCATACCTGATGATGTATAGGGTAGTTGCATGAAGTAGCATACCATCCAAGGAGGTATCATATTGGCACGAGGAGAGGAGCGAGTTCACCTTAGCTTGTAGGAGTTTGGCTCGGGCACGAGTCATGGGTCCACTTGGGGGACTTGTTGTTGTAGATGTAGGAGCGTCCGTAGGACGGGCCGCATCATATGAACTCTCCCGCTCGATCCCTGATGCCAGTGCAACAGCTCTCGAACCTTGTAGGATATTCACAACACCACGCTCTTGTGCACGCAGCCGTCGACCACGAACAGTAGTTTGCAATCTACTAATTCCCGATGGAACAACAGATCACACTCAATTATAGTTGGTAAAATCAACCACAGAATAATTCCAGAGGTTCTATGAAAGAAACAACTCCAAAATAGTTTAGTGGTCTAACCTAAACTAGAGGGCATTCCCAGGCTTATATGGCTGCCGGAACGTCCGAAAAATGCGAAACGAAAATGTGTCTGATACAGTCAGATCCGCCCGGATCTGATGGGAACTTTTTGGGCCGGATTATCCGGTCTAAGAGGGCCAGATTATCCGGGGGCCATTGTCCGGTCAAATATCCGCCCTGGTACTGAACGTCGCGCACGAAGTCCTTTGCAGAATCTCCAAAGCAGGGCCGGATTATCCGGGGTGTGGGGGCTAGATTATCAAGGGTCTTTTAGACGTGGAAATACTCATTGGAAAGATCTTGGAATTATCTATCCAACAAGTGCTTATTTGCTTGATTTGGAGTTCGTATGAGGAATCCATGTCCGTTTGAATTTCAGGACTTACATGCATCCGAATTGAACGTTCCTTCTCTTTGATGATCTCCCTTGCTTGTATTGCGCCTTCCTCCCGCTCCTCCCTCGCGCATCCTTGGGCGATCATCATGTTGGGCTTCTCTTGTAGCCCTTCTCCTCCTCGCGCCATGCTTGTTTCTCCAACGAACCTGATCATACATAAATGCATAGACTTAGGTAGTATAAAGTTCTCATCAATCAAAGTACCAGATTCGTTTAGGAGTAAATTCACCTGTTGTTCAAGTAGCTTAGCACGAGCTCTTGTAATAGGTCCAATTCTAATCTCATCGGACTGATCCTTTCTTGCAACAGTTGTAGCATCTTCAGTAGTCATTGGGGTAGGTGTAATTGTAGGGATGTCCTCATCAGTATCACTCTTTGCTTGTTTGCCACTTGGGGGCAGTTTTCCTTGAGGAAGTGTGGGCTTGAAGGAAGGCTTGGAGGTACTTGAGGAGCTTCCGTTGAAGGTTGGCATAGCGGTTGAAGCTTGCTTGTAGGTGAAATACGTCTTGGTCTTGTTGTACTTGATGTTCTCTTGCACTTGACGTTAGGCCTTTGTTGCGATGTGCACAAGCTCAACCATGGTGTTGTATGTTTGGAACTCGACGATGCGCTTGATTGGGTGATTCAAGCCAATAAGGAAAATTGCCATAGTTTGCTCCATGCGCTCATCAATGTTGGCACGGATCAAGTTGAGTTCCATTTCCTTGAAGTACTCTTCCACGGTCTTTGTCCCTTGACGAAGCGATTGAAGGTTGTTGAAGAGGTCACGCGTGTAGTGCGCGGGGATGAACCGGGATCTCATGTGAGCCTTCATGTCATGCCAAGTTGTGATTGGCAGTTCTTGTATTGCATCACGACGAACTTGAACTTGTTCCCACCAAAGGTTGGCGTAATCATCAAACTCAAGCGAAGCCATGGCGACCATCTTCTCGTTGCTATAGTTGTGCATGTGGAAGATCTTGTCGACTTTGAGTGCCCATGAAAGGTATTCTTCGGGGTCATTGGATCCGGTAAACTTGGGCATTGTGAACTTGAGCTTGCCAAAAGTTTCTTCATCATTGCGGTCATTGCGACGAGCTTGGTGACCTTGTTGATGATCTTGTGGTTGATGCGGTGGAACTTGGTTCTCGCGACCTTGTTGCGGAGCTTTCTCTTGATATTGTTGTTGAGGCGCTTGCTCTTGCTCTTGGCGCGGTTGTTGACGATGTTGAGGCACTTGGGCCTCATGAGGGTGTTGAGGATGTGGAGCCTCATGACGTGGTTGATGGCGAAGAGGAGGCTTGTTCCTTGGTTGGTGATGTTGATTAGGCACATGGGCCTCATGACGAAGATCATGGTCTTGAGCCTCATGACGTGGTGGGCGTCGCTCAACTTGTACCACTTGACTCTCCATGTTTTGTTGTGGTGGAGGAGGCACCCATGATGACCATGGTATCGGGGTGGACGTTGATGACAATGAGGACGAGGAGGAGGATCTTGGAGAGCTTCACGTCGATGACGAGCTTGGTTCTCCAAATTAGAGTCATCAATTGTTGTGTCAAGTATGTGTCATGGGCGATGGTGGTAGACTTGTGGTTGTACTTGCGGTTCTTCATATGGTTGCTCTCGTTGGATCACCAATGCCCTTGCATGATGACGGTGTGCTTCTTGCCTTGCTCGTGGCCTTGAAGAGAAATCACCATCATAGCTTGACGTTGCGACGTGCCGTGGGGAAGGTACATAGTTCAAAGAACTTCCATATTCAACCACGGGAGCACTTTGATGAAGATCTTGTTAAGGAGGAGCATGATGATGCGAAGATATTGAAGAGCTTGATGTACGTGAATGCGGTCTTGCCATTCCGTCGATGAGGCGTCGAAGATTGTCATTTGTTTTGGAGACAGAGCGTTGAAGCGCTTCATTTTGGGGGCCGAAAGTTGTGATGCATTGCATGCATTTGTCGTTCGAGGCCATCGAAGCGGTTGTCAATGTTCTTGAACTCGGCTTGCGTCTTGCCAAATTGTTCATCTTGTCGCGTTTCAAGGGCTTGGCAACGTTCACGGACCTCTTGTCGAATGATGAAGTGACTTGCGCGCGTCATGTACGGTCCTTGATCTTCTTCGTGGGGAGGTGGTTGGCTCGACTCACCGTGCCTATCCATCATGCAAAACACACAAGTATTGTATATGGAAGTGGAATATGGTGGTCTTAGCCTAGTTTTATGCCCAAACTACCCCTGAACTTGTGGTTGGCCTATATATAGAGCCCCCACTCCCTCATGTAACCCTAGGCATAGATGATAGACTAAAGAAAACCCCCTTTGTGGAATCTCTAGTTTTGCCTCATCCCCTTCTACCAAAGGGGATCGACTATCGTCACCACCTCATTGGAGTTTGCATCGCGCCTCCCTCGTTGTACAAGGCCTTGGCATTGGTGTCCCTTTGCCAAGACGTCAAGACCCTCTCCAAGGTGTTCTTCCCTCTCCGTGTGGGATCGAGGGAGCATGTTGACCGATCTTTCCTTGCGAGGATTCTATCGGACCAGTGGCCACCGGTGAGAGCAATCGACCTTGTATCGTGTGTGTTTTGCGTGTGTTCATCGTGTTCTTCGCGAGGTGTGCATCCGCTTCCGCTACCTTCTCCCTTTCCCCTCGCTTTCCCATCGATTTGACCACGAGATCCATGAAGATCGGGCCACCCACGGGGTTACCCCATAACACTTTCTCTCTTGCTTACAAGCTTTGAGACTCTCTTTTGCAATGGGAGACTATTTTTCTTTTTCTTTTGCTTTGTATCTGTTTCTTTCTTCTTTTTTTGCTCTCCCTTGATGCTACCTAGTCACACTTGATATTGCTCTTGCACTCTCACTATCCAAGGACAAATGCACAATGCTCAAGCAAACACAAGATGAGCCACTCTGTTGGGATAGGTACGCAAAAAGGAGGTTAGGGGTTAACAAGGTGACGCAAGTTATACCTTCGTAGATGATGATGAACTTAGCGTCGGTGGTGCGGGATGATGTTTGTGGGCTGTGGTGTCGATGAGCACGGTATTTGTTGATGCGGAAGCTTGATGTTAGTTGACGACACACACACGGGCACAAATAAACAAGAGGAAATTAGCCAATGCAAGATAAGAGGCAAAACTATCAAAATCAGGCGTCAGGGTCGGAGACTCCAGGGTTTCAGGCCGAAAACTCCGGTTCAGGCCGGAGACTCCGGTGTGGATAGGGGGGAGACTCTGGTGTAGGCCGGAGACTGGTGTGCAGGCCGGAGACTCTGGTCTGGAGTCAGATCGCGAACTGCTCGTGTTCTTGAGCGAAAATCTACGCCTTGGGTCCAAAAAATTTGCGAAAAATTGGCCAAATGAGGCTGGGAAAACGCAGGATAAAGCTGGACCAACTCTTAAGACAAGGTTTGGTCGGATCAAAACCACAAATAACACTCCAAATCAAGAGATCGATCCAAAGGCAAATTTGGGCTGCTTTTTGGGGATTTTTCGAATTTTTGGTGGATAGAAGAAAATTTTGTGGGGGAATTCGTGAGCAACGAAGCTCTTGATACCAATATGTTGAGGGCAAACCTCTAGGGTGGCCCGATCTTTCACGAATCCCACTCAAATCGATGATGGAGTGCGGGGAAAGGAGGGGAGGATGAACACGACGAACTCACGCACGAAAAACACGATGAACACACACACGCAAAACCACGATACACACCAATTTCTCACACCGGTGGTGACCGGTCCGGCGCAATCCCTAGGATCAGCGTCGGGCGGAGGACTCTCTCTTGAACTGGCACAGCAAGATGGGAGACTCGGTGAGATCTTGACGTCTAGGCAAAGGGACTCCGATGCCTAGGCCTTGTACAACGCGGAGGCACGATGCAAACTCCAACGAGGTTTGGGATATTTGGTGCTCCTTTGTCATAGGAGCATGAGGCAAGAACTAGATAGATCCACAAGGGGTTTCCACTAATTCCAAATATCATGACTAGGGTTTACAATGGAGGTGGGGGACTATATGTTGAGGGCAAACCTCTAGGGTGGCCCGATCTTTCAAGAATCCTAGTCAAATCGAGGATGGAGTGCGGGGGAAGGAGGGGAGGACGAACACGTCGAACTCACGCACGAAGAACGCGATGAACACACACACGCAAAACCACGATACACTCCAATAGCTCACGCCGGCGGTGACCGGTCCTGTTGAGGGGAAACCTCTAGGGTGGCCTGATCTTTCACGAATCCCACTCAAATCAAGGATGGAGTGCGGGGAAAGGAGGGGAGGATGAACAAGACGAACTCATGCACGAATAACGCGATGAACACACACACGCAAAACCACGATACACACCAATAGCTCACGCTGGCGGTGACCGGTCTGGCGCAATCACTAGGATCGATGTCAGGCGGAGGACTCTCTCTCAAACCGGCACGACGAGATGGGAGACTCAGTGAGGTCTTGACGTCTTGGCAAAGGGACACCGATGCCAAGGCCTTGTACAACGCGGAGGCACGATGCAAACTCCAACGAGGTTTGGGATATTTGGTGCTCCTTTATCAAAGGAGCATGAGACAAGAACTAGATAGATCCACAAGGGGTTTCCACTAATTCCAAATATCATGCCTAGGGTTTAGAATGGAGGTGGGGGACTATATATAGGCCAGCCACTTAAACAGGGGTACTTTAGGAATAAAAGGCAAGTTCTGGACGGACTAAGGGGTACATGGGCCATAGGCCAAAAAGCCTTTTCATGTCTGGCGTTGGTCGGACCAGAGACTCTGGTCTAGGCCAGAGAATCCGGTGTCGCCTCCGGACCAGCCTCCGGAGGGGCCTTCAGATTGTCCCAGGGCCCGGTGCAGGGGGTCAGACCGGAGAGTGGGCCGGAGTCTCCGGGGTCTTCAGACCGGAGACTTTGGCAGGCCGGAGACTCCGGTGTGCGCAGACCGGAGACTCCGGTCTGAGCAGCTCAACAAGCCGCTTCACGCCTCGCTCCTTGTTCTCCATCCTTGGGTGCTTGGGGCTGTGTCGAGGCTTCGTACCTGATGATGCATAGAGTAGTTGCATGAAGTAGTACACCATCTAAGGAGGTATCAAATTGGCACGAGGAGAGGACCGAGTTCACCTTAGCTTGTAGGAGTTTGGCTCGGGCACAAGTCACGGGTCCACTTGGGGGACTTGTTGGTGTAGATGTAGGAGCATCCGTAGGACGGGCTGCATCAGTTCCCCCCATTGGGAAAGAGTCGTCCTCGACTCTTCATGGTTATCATCTTGAACATCTCCATGGTAGGGTGAGAGATCCTTGACATTGAATGTATTGCTTGCAAGGTATTTGGAGGTCGGTATGTCGATGATGTAGGCGTTGTTGTTGATTCTTTTGAGGACTTTGAAGGGGCCATCTCCTCTTGGCTTGAGCTTGGAGTCACGTTCCTTGGGGAAGTGGTCTTTGCTTAGTTGTATCCACACAAGATCACCTTCTTCAAATATCATCTCATTCTTGTCCTTGTTTAACCTTGAAGCTTGGCGAAGGACTTGTTGTTCGATAGTAGCTCTTGTTTCTTCATGAAGTTTCTTCATAGCTTGTGCACGCTTCTCGATGTCCATGTTCGTGCGCTCATGGAGAGGTAGTGGTAGGATGTCGAGCGCGGTGAGGGGCTCGAAACCATAGACGATCATGAATGGACTCATCTTGGTTGTTGAGTTCTTAGCACGGTTGTAGGCGAACTCGGCGTGTGGAATGCATTCCTCCTAATCCTTCAAGTTCTTCTTGATCAACACACGGAGAAGGGTTCTGAGGCTTCGGTTGACAACTTCGGTTTGGCCATCGGTTTGAGGATGTGATGCGGATCAAAAGAGGAGCTTGACGCCGAGCTTGGCCATGAGGGTCTTCCATAAGTAGCTCATGAATTTGACATCGCGGTCGGAGACGATTTGTGAGATCCAGGCACATGGCTTAATAGGATTGATAGGATACCCATATCAACAAGTTGCAACTTCTTTTCTGGAAGCTTATTCGTAAAGAACTCTAAGGTTAAGCGTGCTTGGCCTAGAGCAATTCTGGGATAGGTGACCGACCGGGAAGTGGGTAACCGGGTGCGCACGAGTGAGGACAAAGTGCGTAGACAAGACTAGTGTTGATCTGTGGGGCCAGTCTAGATATCGTATTAAGCTGCCAGGAGTGACACCCCCCGGGCCCAGGAGTGGATGGGGTGTTACAAAGTGGTATTAGAGCCGACCCTTGCGATTACACGGGTGTGTGCAGGTTAGTGGCGGGACACGTGGAGCATGTCGTGTGTGGCCCGGAGTGGACACGACATGGCACATGTGCCGGCACTAGACGCACAGACGCGTGTCAAGAGGGAACGTTCCTGGGGTGTGCTTGATCGATGAGGGCATCGATCTTCTAAAGGGTGGGTGTATGTGAGATCCAGGCACATGGCTTAATAGGATTGATAGGATACCCATATCAACAAGTTGCAACTTCTTTTTGGAAGCTTATTCGAAAAGAACTCTAAGGTTAAGCGTGCTTGGCCTAGGGAAATTCTAGGATGGGTGACCGACCGGGAAGTGGGTAACCGGGTGCGCACGAGTGAGGACAAAGTGCGTAGATAAGACTAGTGTTGATCTGTGGGGCCAGTCTAGATATCGTATCAAGCTGCCATGAGTGACACCCCCCGGGCCCAGGAGTGGACGGGGTGTTACACGATTGTTGTAGCACCCCGGTAAAACCACTACTAGAAAATCGCTTGGTGTTTTTATTTTGTGCATCATCATGACTGCATGCTCATGTCATCATGCCACATTGCATTTGAGCATCATCATGACATCATGCATATTTTGCCTAAAACTATTTTCCAAAAACCTATATTTGTTTTCTGAATATGTCCCGTCTTTTATTTCAAAACAAAACCCTGAGCTTGTCCGGAATACTTTGTTTGTCTAAAAACTGTTTACAACCGTCTTTGTAACTAAAATAAATAAAAATTATATTATTTTGGGAGGCAGCCAGCCAGGCCCAAAAGGCCAGTCGGCCACCTCCAAACCCTAGCCTAAAACTAGTTCCTACCCAAACCCTAACCCTCACCACTCACCTCACCCAACCTGCCGACCCACCCTGTGCGCCGCACCAATCTACCGCCAGCCGCCACAAGCACCAGCGCATGCGTGCCCCACCTGCTCGCATGCACCGCACCCCTCACCGCGTCCATTCCACGTCGTTGCACCTGGTCCCACCCCCACCGACACGCCACCCCACCGCTCGCCCGCGACGCCCCCGCGATACACGCACGCGAGCGTATGAAGCACATGGAGGCTGCTCGGCCACGAACCACCCCACCCCGCTCCTCACCCGGCCCCACCAACCACCGTCGGTCCCACCATGTCCGCCTCACCCTGTTCGATCCCTATCCCGCGTGCGACCCCCACCTCTTGCCCTCGCCCACCTCCTTCCTCCCTGTTGGCAGCCGCCGCCGCCAGCACTGCAATCCCCGGCCCAGCCCCGTGCATGCTCGCCGGCCGACGAGCCCTCTCCACCCCGCTCGAGTCCATTCTGCGCCCGGCCGTCCCCTTCCTCCCCAAGACCGAGCGCCCCCGGCGCCATACCCTCTCCCCACAAGCCACCGCGAGGTCCCCCTTCACCGCCAAGCTCCACCTCAGCTCCCCTTCACTAGCTTGCCGTAGCCCTATGGGTCGCCACCTCCCTCGCCATGCCACCTCGGGTCGTGGCTTCCTGCTCGATGTTGCCGCCTCCTTGAGCGGAGCCTGACCTCGCCCTTCCTCGACCTGGCTACCGTCGTCATGAGCACCGCACCGCGGGACCCCCTCGTCGTCCTTCCTTCTTTGGTCGCCACCGCTCGTCCTCCTCGGCCATTCCCTGGCGTTGCCTCGGAACTCTAGCCCTGCACACGGCCGCACCCGCGAGCTCTTCTTCGCCCCTGTAACCTCCTGCCTCACCAACCACCCTGTGAGCCACGCTGCCGGCCAGCGCCCCTGCATCGCCTGCGTCCCTCTTGTCACCGCTCGAGTTCGTCGCCTTCCACTGCAACCGGACCACAAGGTGCTCAGGCCAATGACCGAACGAGACATGGGCCTCCCCGCAGCGTATATTGTCCTCCTTCTGCTTTTGTCCGCTGCTCTAAGTCCATGTTTTGGTGGTCTGTTGTACCGGTGTGGTGTTGCTGCTCTTAGCCAGGATCTTTATGGCTACGGCATGATACTCCATGACTACCGAAGCCAATTTTTTGCTCTCCACGGATCAAGAAGTACAAGAGAAGAGGCGTCGTAAAACATCGGCACCGATCCAAGCGCGTCCCCGACCGAACCTGAGTTCTACATCACGGATAACAAGATCATCGTCATGGAACGCCAAGGTCTCCTTCACGGAATCCGAACACCCTGGTCACCGAACCTTGGTGTTTCTCCTTCCTCTCCAATCCGCATCGAGACCCTGATCACGGAGTCTGAAGACCTGAACCCGTCGAACCCCGAACCAAGATCGCCGGAACCCTATATGTGATTCCCTTTCCGAGACCCTTATTTTTATAATATATGACATATACTTGTTGCATTAAATTATTCATGCCGCATACATATTTTGTGGTTTGGGGTCATTATGCCGATTCACCTTATAATTAAATATGGAGGGTTTATGCGGGATACCTTTGTCTTATTCCGGACTCCATTTAAATTTGTGTAGCGAACCGATACCATGTTTTGCCTTGTTAAGCCAACATTTAAATTGCGGGGTACCTAAATAATTTGAACCTTCTATTAATTGTCGGGACCCCGGTTCCGCTTAATATTGCCTAATTGCACCACATCTTGCCATGCCATGCATCATAGAATTATCATGTCGGATCTTCTGCCGTAGTATTAAATAGTGCATCCGGTGTTTCTTTTAGTGCTTTGCTTCTTCACGGATTAGGCTGTTGAGTGGATGCAAGTATCAACAAGTTCTTCAGATAATGAACCTTCGGCTATGTTTCCCAGGCGAGCATTCTCTCCCTTTCTACCTATTTTGTGTTTATAGTCTTTACTTCCTCCTGTTGATCTATTGCTATCTTTGTTGCGATGCTTTAGTTTCCGTGCACCATTTATATTTCCTGCAGCCTCTATATTGCTTTGGACACATCCTATTGCCTGTTGTTTGATAGATAGTCGGCCTTGCGAGTCGTAGTTGCTTGCTTAGTTGCTACTTCGTGTCGTTGTCGTTCCACCATTGATGGAAGGTTGGCACATGCTTAATGGTGGAGATGCTTAATGGTGGAGATGATCATGACTTTAATTACAACTTGATATTAAAATGCTGAGAAAATATATAACTCACGCAGAGGCACCGGTGGGCAATAGATAATATTTGGTATTTAACTGCTCACTTGTGTCCCGTAGGCACCGAGTACTTGATACCTGTTCCTTGACTATCGCACTATCCGCATGTGGGACCATGAACCCACTTAGCCAGAGCTTGATTCATTTCTTATTTCTTGGGGCCACAAACTAGTTTGGGGTTTTATTACTATCCTGTACTTATGCCATGCTTTACTGCTTTATTTACGATTGTGCATGGAGCACCTGTACTGTTTTGGAATGTGGAATATTTTCGTGGTATCGACAAGCCCAATCACACTTTCGGGTTCCCAATCGTTTACAGCCATTGACACAAACCCTGGGTCCGTTCCGGAGCCGGCCAACTTTGTTGCGGATAGCTTAGTGGGGTGTCCCCCTGAAATATTTTATGAATCCTGTGATTGCTTTGTCGTGAAAGCCTCGTTGGGTTTTGATTTGGTTTTTCCGACGTTGATCGTGTGTGTGTTGCTATTTGTGCACCCTTGCAGGGTAAATTTTTCTGAAAGGCGTGTCCACGGTTATGGAAGACTTGGAGCATAGTATCTCGATCATAGACAAGCATAAATAAAGTAGTGCTATAAATTTGACTTAATATGTGACTAGTAATCAGTTTCACTACAACGGAATGAGTAAATAAAAGTGCCAACAACTGCTGGGTTTGGGATGTCACATCCTAATTGTATCTGACTAGTAAGTACTGCAACTACAACTGAATGGTTAACTAAAACTGCCCACTACTTATGCTATCAGGATGACTCATTCTATCTCTATCTGACTAGTAAGTGCTGCAACTATAACGGAATGAATAAAACTGTCAACTGCATGAGTTCCTCGGTTTGACTTCCTTGTTTGGTCTCGAGGGGGAAATACCAGGATGGGTATGATTGGTGTTAGTATAAGGTTGGTTCCGAATAGGTCTTTCTTATCTTTCTCTAGCCGATAGTTAAATCTAGTCTCTATAGATTGTTTAGTGCATGCTGCGTTGTCGCTTCAGTCCACGATACCTATGTAGGCGAGAGTCGCCGAATTCTAGCCTCGCCGTGTACTGGCCTCAGTACTGACCGCTCCCTTTTTCCTTTGTCCTTTGTTGGCACCCCATTTTGTTTTAGCAGGTTTGAGATCGACGTCATTAGCAGGGTTACCCTTCCGGCTTGGCCTAGGCAGGGTTATAGAGGCCATTGGTTATTCTTCAGGGCTCTTAGCCCCATTTGCATCTTGTCCGTACTTGGACGTTGTATTGTTTTCAAGGTGATTTGGATCTTTGTACTGTATATCTGTATTCTTGACTCAGTGAGTCGTTGCTGTATATATATATCTGTTCTGTGGGTTCCATTGTGGACTATTGTGTAATGATATTACTTCGTTTTCCACCCGCACGAAAGTGCCTGGTGGGCGTCCTTGAATCATTTCTATGCGGGTTTGGCGGGAAGCGCTAAAACTTGCATAGGTCCGATTCAAGGGTGTTACAAAGTGGTATCAGAGCTCAGCAGTTACGATACCCCACTGGTCCAGCATGTAGGATAACCTAGCTAACGGCCGATGTAGAGTGTCAAAACTATTTTGCAAAATCGGTTCGATGGATCTCATTAGGTCTGATTTTACTCCTTACCCCTATGCTATTCTTCTCTTACCTCTCCGTGTTTTGAATCTACTCTTATCTTTTCTTAGAGTCCAGGATTTCTTGCGGTTGGGTTTCCGTCGTACCTACAGGGTTTCTCTTCCTCCCTTTTATAACGGTGGAGCTACAATCATCTAATCTGCATCTCGTTTGTTGTACCCTTCATCCAATCTTCTTGGTCCTTGAACTCTTTATCGGCATCTGCACCTTGATGGATATCCGTATCGTTGATAGACATATGAGAAGGATGAGCATTGGTGAAGTTGGAGTATACCTTGAGCATGTGTTGTACATGCCAATGGAACCATCGCGAAACCTAATCATTGTGTCTTTTCATACAATTTTTCTTTGTATCTCCCGGCGTTCTCCAACACAACGACATCATCTATGAAGAGCCTGCATCACTCCTTTATTCTTCAGATACCGCATGTGAAGATCTTCAGTCTGAATTCCGAGAGTTGGTTGCACTATTCTTTTGTTCATGTACAGGGTAATGCTTTGAGTGTGGGATGGAGTCATGACCATACCACTACTCTTATCATTCGCTTTTGGACATTGAATGGGGATCAAGCAATTTTACTCTTTTCCTAAAAGTTAAAGGTGACCTTATCTTTTGAGACCTTTGGCCGTCTTTCTTTCTCCGGAGTGTCCTCTCGACAAACATGAGCAACGACCCCTTGTTGGTGGTGTCGCCGATTTCAAGATGGAGCAACATCTTTGTTAGTGGTGCCACGAGGATCTACATGAAGCGAGAGAGTTCGACCATTGGCCTTCTTCCCCGTACCATGAGGCGGATCTTGAGGGCGAGATCCCTTGATAGTGGTGTCAAATTGTAGCACCCCGGTAAAACCACTACTAGAAAATCGCTTGGTGTTTTTATTTTGTGCATCATCATGACTGCATGCTCATGTCATCATGCCACATTGCATTTGAGCATCATCATGACATCATGCATATTTTGCCTAAAACTATTTTCCAAAAACCTATATTTGTTATCTGAATATGCCCTGTCTTTTATTTCAAAAACAAAACCCCGAGCTTGTCCGGAAAATTTTGTTTGTCTAAAAACTGTTTACAACCGTCTTTGTAACTGAAATAAATAAAAATTATATTATTTGGGAGGCAGCCAGCCAGGCCCAAAAGGCCAGTCGGCCACCTCCAAACCCTAGCCTAAAACTAGTTCCTACCCAAACCCTAACCCTCACCACTCACCCTCCACCCTGCCTGACCCACCTGTCGCCGCACCAATCTCACCAGTGCAAAGATGCACCCCACCCGCTGCCGCATGCACTCCTCACCGCGTCCATGCCATGTCGTCGCACCTGGCCCCACCCCCACTGACACGCCACCGCACCGCTCGCTCGCGACGCTCCCGCGATACACGCACGCAAGCATACGAGCACGCGGAGGCTGCTTGGCCGCGAACCACCCCACCCCGCTCCTCACCCGAGCCCACCAATCACCGTCGGTCCCACCATGTCCGCCTCACCCTGTTCGATCCCCATCCCGCGCGCAACCCCCACCACTCGCCCTCGCCCACCTCCTTCCTCCCTGTCGGCAGTCGCCGCCGCCAGCGCCGCAATCCCCGGCCCAGCCTCGTGCATGCTCGCCGGACTACGAGCCCTCGCCGCCGCGCTCGAGTCCATCCCACGCCCGACCGTCCCCTTCCTCCCCAAGACCGAGCGCCCCCGGCGCCATAGCGTCTCCCCGCGTGCCGCCGCGAGGTCCCCCTTCACCGCCAAGCTCCGCCTCAGCTCCCCTTCACCAGCTTGCCAGAGTCCTGTGGGTCGCCACCTCCCTCGCCATGCCGCCTCGGGCCGTGGCTCCCTGCTCGATGTTGCCGCCTCCCTGAGCGGAGCCTGACCTCGCCCTTCCTCGACCTGGCCACCATCATCGCGAGCACCGCACCGTAGGACCCCCTCGTCGTCCTTCCTTCTCTGGTCGCCACCACTCGTCGTCCTCGGCCATTCCCTAGCGTTGCCTCGGAACTCGGCCTGCAGCGTGGCGCGCCATGGCTTTCTCCGCCTCCTCACCCTGCCTTGACCACCCGTGATCCACGCTGCCGGCCAGCGCCCCTGCATCTCCTATGTCCCTCTCGTCACCGCTGAGTTCGTCGCCTTCCGCTGCAACCGGACCGCAATGTGCTCGGGCCAATGACTGAACGAACATGGGCCTCCCCGCAGCGTATATTGTCCTCCTTCTGCTTTTGTCCGCTGCTCTAAGTCCATGTTTTGGTGGTCTGTTGTACCTGTGTGGTGTTTCTGCTCTCAGCCAAGAACTTTATGGCTACGGCATGATACTCAATGACTACCGAAGCCAATTTTTCGCTCTGCCACGGATCAAGAAGTACAAGAGAAGAGGCGTCGTAAAACATCGGCACCGATCCAAGCGCGTCCCCGACTGAACCTAAGTTCTACATCACGGATAACAAGATCATCATCATGGAACACCAAGGTCTCCTTCACGGAATCCGAACACCCCGATCACCGAACCTTGGCGTTTCTCCTTCCTCTCCAATCCGCGTCGAGACCCTGATCGCGGAGTCTGAAGACCCGAACCCGTCGAACCTCGAACCAAGATCGCTGGAACCCTATATGTGATTCCCTTTCCGAGACCCTTATTTTTATAATATATGACATATACTTGTTGCATTAAATTATTCATGTTGCATACATATTTTGTGGTTTGGGGGCATTACGCCGATTCACCTTATAATTAAATATGGAGGGTTTATGCGGGATACCTTTGTCTTATTCCGGACTCCATTTAAATTTGTGTAGCGAACCGATACCATGTTTTTCCTTGTTAAGCCAACATTTAAATTGCGGGGTACCTAAATAATTTGAACCTTCTATTAATTGTCGGGACCCCGGTTCCACTTAATATTTCCTAATTGCACCGCATTTTGCCATGCCATGCATCATATCATAATCATGCCGGATCTTCTGCCGTAGTATTAAATAGTGCATCCGGTGTTTCTTTTAGTGCTTTGCTTCTTCACGGATTAGGCCATTGAGTGGATGCGAGTATCGACAAGTTATTCGGATAATGAACCTTCGGCTATGTTTCCCAGGCGAGCATTCTCCCCCTTTCTACCTATTTTGTGTTTATAGTCTTTACTTCCTCCTGTTGATCTATTGCTATCTTTGTTGCGATGCTTTAGTTTCCGTGCACCATTTATATTCCCTGTAGCCTCTATATTGCCTTGGACACATCCTATTGCTTGTTGTTTGATAGATAGTCGGCCTTGCGAGTCGTAGTTGCTTGCTCAGTTGCTGCTTCGTGTCGTTGTCGTTCCACCGTTGATGGAAGGTTGGCACATGCTTAATGGTCGAGATGCTTAATGGTGGAGATGATCATGACTTTAATTAAAACTTGATATTAAAATGCTGAGAATAGATATAACTAATGCAGAGGCACCAGCGGGCAATAAATAATATTTGGTTTTTAACTGCTCACCTGTGTCCCGTAGGCCCCGAGTACTTGATACATGTTCCTTGACTATCGCACTATCCGCATGTGGGACCATGAATCCCCTTAGCCAGAGCTTGATTCATTTCTTATTTCTTGGGGCCACAAACTAGTTTGGGGTTTTATTACTATCATGTACTTATGCCATGCTTTACTGCTTTATTTACGATTGTGCGTGGAGCACCTATACTGTTTTGGAACGTGGAATGTTTTCGCGGTATCGACAAGCGTCCACTTCGGGTTCCCATCGTTCTGACCATTGACACAAACCCTGGGTCCGTTCCGGAGCCGGCCAACTTCGTTGCGGGTAGCTTAGTGGGGTGCCCCCCTGAAATATTTTATGAATCCTGTGATTGCTTTGTCGTGAAAGCCTCGTTGGGTTTTGATTTGGTTTTTCCGAGGTTGATCGTGTGTGTGTTGCTATTTGTGCACCCCTGCAAGGTAAATCTTTCTGAAAGCCGTGTCCGCGGTTATGGACGACTTGGAGCACAGTATCTCGATCATAGAGCATAACTAAAGTAGTGTTATAAATTTGACTTAATATGTGACTAGTAATCAGTTTCACTAGAACGGATTGAGTAAATAAAAGTGCCAACAACTGCTGGGTTTGGGATGTCACAGCTAATTGTATCTGACTAGTAAGTACTGCAACTACAACTGAATGGTTAACTAAAACTGCCCACTACTTATGCTATCAGGATGACTCATGCTATCTATATCTGACTAGTAAGTGCTGCAACTATAACGGAATGAATAAAACTGTCAACTGTGTGAGTTCCTCGGTTTGACTTCCTCGTTTAGTCTCGAGGGGGAAATACCAGGATGGGTATGATTAGTGTTAGTATAAGTTTGGTTCCGAATAGGTCTTCCTTATCTTTCTCTAATAGCCGACAGTTAAATCGAGTCTCTATAGATTGTTTAGTGCATGCTGCGCTATCGCTTCAGTCCACCGTACCTATGTAGGCGAGAGCCGCCGAATTATAGCCTCGCCGTGTACTGGCCTCAGTACTGACCGCTCCCTTTTTCCTTTGTCCTTTGTTGGCACCTCTTTTTGTTTTAGCAGGTTTGAGATCGACGTCGTTAGCAGGGTTACCCTTTCGCCTTGGCCTGGGCAGGGTTATGGACGCCATTGGTTATTCTTCAGGGATCTTAGCCCCATTTGCATCTTGTCCGTACTCTGACTTTGTATTGTTTTCAAGGTTATTTGGATCTTTGTACTGTATATATGTATTCTTGACTCAGTGAGTCGTTGCTGCATATATATCTGTTCTGTGGGTTCCATTGTGGACTATTGTGTAATGATATTACTTCGTTTTCCACCTGCACGAAAGTGCCTGGTGGGCGTCCTTGAATCGTTTCTATGCAGGTTTGGCGGGAAGCGCTAAAACTTGCATAGGGCTGATTCGAGGGTGTTACAATTGTTCTTGGCACACCGTGAAGACGGACGATTTCCCTGAAAACAGATTTGCAACATGTGAAGCATCGTCGGTCTTATGGCATGGTATGAAGTGTGCCATTTTGGAAAAGCGATCCACGACAACAAATATAGAGTCATGACCATGCTTAGATCTAGGCAATCCTAACATGAAATCCATGCTAATGTCGGACCAAGGTGTATGAGGAATAGGCAATGGCATATAAAGACCATAAGGGTTAGCTTGCGACTTAGCTTGAACACATGTCATGCATCGTTGAACGTAGCGCTCGATGTCGCGCTTCATCTTGGGCCAAAAGTAGTGAGTGGAGAGCATGTCCAAAGTCTTGTCACGGCCAAAGTGACCCATAAGGCCTCCACCATGAGATTCTTGTAGAAGCAAAAGTTGGAGCAATGATTTCAGAATGCAAAGCTTGTTTTATTTAAAGAGAAAGCCCTTATGCAAAAAGAAATCATCAAACCCTTTGTCAATGGAGCAGTTTGCGAAAATTGGTTCAAAGAACGGGTCGGAAGCATACGAAGATTTTATTTCCTCAAGACCCAACACATTGATTTCAAGTCTCGTAAGAAGGCTTTTGTTCTTGCGAGACAAAGCGTCCGCAACTACATTATCTTTGCCCTTCTTATACTTGACAATGTATGGAAAAGATTCCATGAACTCAACCCACTTAGCGTGTCTCTTACTCAAGCTGGCTTGGCCTTTGAGATATTTCAACGACTCATGGTCGGAATGTATGATAAATTCTTTGGGCCATAGGTAGTGTTGCCAAACTTGAAGAACACGAACTAAGGCAAAAAGCTCTTTGTCATAAATTGGATAATTAAGGCGAGCACCATTAAGTTTCTCGCTATGGTAGGCTATATGACATCCGTTTTGCATAAGGACTCCCCCAATGCCAATACCACTAGCATCGCACTCTTTCTCAAAAGTTCTTGTGAAATCCGGTAATGCAAGGAGAGGTGCTTCGGTGAGCCTCTTTTTGAGTTCATCAAAAGCTTTTTGTTGTGCTTTGCCCCACACGAAGGTGACATTCTTTTTCGTCAACTCATTGAGAGGGCATGCAATGGTTGAAAAGTCTTTCACAAAGCAACGATAGAAACCGGCCAACCCATGAACACTTCAGAGTTCACTCACATTTGTTAGGATGGGCCAATCTCGTATGTCCTTTACCTTGGACACATCAACTTCAAGTCCTTTCAAAGAAACGACAAATCCAAGAAAAATCAACTTGTCTTTAGCAAAAGTGCACTTGGGAAGATTAGCATAAAACTTTTCATGTTGAAGGATTTGCAAAACTTCCTTGACATGTGTTATATGGTCCTCAAGTGATTTGCTATAAACAAGAATATCATCGAAATAGACAACAACAGTTTTTCCAATGAGAGAATGCAAGATATGATTCATGAGGCGCATGAAGGTGGATGGGGCATTAGATAAACCAAAGGGCAAAACCAACCATTCATAGAGACCAAGTTTGGTCTTGAAGGCAGTTTTCCACTCATCACCTTCAGCCATGCGTATTTGATGGTAACCACTACAAAGATCAATTTTCGAAAAAATAGTGGCTCCACACATTTCATCAAGCATGTAATCGAGACGTGGTATGGGATGTCGATAACACACGGTGATAGCATGGATTGGACGGCAGTCCATGCATAACCGTAACGTATCATCTGTTTTTGGAACAAGTATCACGGGTACGACACTTGGACTGGTGCTAACTTGGATCAAACATTTGGCGACGAGTTGGTTGATTTGACGTTCAATCTCCTTTGTCTCCTCTGGGTTCGTGCGGTAAGCGGCGGGGTTGGGAAGAGGTGCCCTGGGGATGAGGTCAATGCGATGTTCGATGCCGCGAAGAGGAGGTAGTCCATGTGGAAGCTCTTCGGGGAACACGTCCTTGAATTCCTGCAAAACAATCATCAAAGATGGAGGAACATTGGTTAATTCATTAGTTCCTTGCTGATGCAGCCCGTCCTACGCACGCTACTACATCTACAATGCCAAGTCCAAGCTCGTCCCCAAGTCACCCAAGAAGAGTACTAGCCCCCAAGCAGTACTACCAGTTTCCCAACCGGTACTACGGGACACAGCTCGACGACATTTGAAGCTTGAGCTATAGCTCCTGAAGCTTCTGCAGTCCGTACTACCGGACCCAGACGGCCAAGAGGCCTCTGCGCCTCAACAGCTGGGCCACAGCCCATGTACCCCCTTATTATGTTGCAACCTTAGTATGATGCCCAAACTACCCCTATGTAAGTGGCTGGCCTATAAATAGAGCCCCCACCCCCTCAGGTATCCCTTAGGCATAGATGATAGACTAAAGAAAACTCCCTTTGTGGAATCTCTAGTTTTGCCTCATCCCCTTCTACCAAAGGGGATCGACTATTGTCACCACCTCGTTGGAGTTTGCGTGGCGCCTCCCTCATTGTACAAGGCCTTGGCATCGGTGTGCCTTTGCCAAGACGTCAAGACCCTCTCCAAGGTGTTCTTCCCTCTCCGCGTAGGATCGAGGGAGCATGTTGACCGATCTTTCCTTGCGAGGATTCTATCGTACCGGTGGCCACCGGTGGGAGCAATCATCCTTGTATCGTGTGAGTTTTGCGTGTGTTTATCGTGTTCTTCATGAGGTGTGCATGCGCTTCTGCTACCTTCTCCCTTTTCCCTCGCTTTCCCATCGATTTGACCACGAGATCCATGAAGATCGAGCCACCCACGGGGTTACCCCATAACATATGGTTTGTTTGCAAACACGTTGCTTTTGCTTCCGCTTGCGATACTCATACCCCCATGATTTTGGCTTTTGATGATATGTGTATGGCATCCAACATATCGAACAATTGTTCTTTCCAATGGTTGGCTTGGACACATAATGATGTTGTTTTGCATATCTTTCCTCATGTGTTTTTGCTAAATTCTCCTATCCTTGTATCAAAGATGTTGAACAATATTTTAGTCCATTGCTTTGAGTGCCACACTAAGACATTATATGGAGTTTTCGAGTTCCCACATTTGGATGATGTTCAATTAACTTCCATGCACTTTGACCTTGCATATGCATTTCGTTTGCGATATTTGAGTTGTGCTAATAGTGTTGTGAACAAGAACGGATATGCCACAAATGACATGCTCCTCTATCACACACAAACATATGTTGCTTGGTCTTTGTTGTGTGAGGGTATGAATGCATACACGTCAACCTCTACCACCCAAGAGTTGACAAGACGAACCGTAGACAGTTACCTATGGATGCCCTTCATCGAGTTATCTCTACACCATAAGGTGACTTCCTTCTACTCGAGGACTCATGCTATAATCTTCAAGAATTGGCTACTCTTTGAGTGTTGCTTCGCTTTTGTTGTGAGCTTTGTAGGCTCCATGGAAAGTGAAAGAACATTGAAGAGCTGCCACATCAAGCTACTGGAGGATGACTACATGGTGAACCCCAGGATCAAGAATGTCTCTCAACCACCTCTACATGACGAGCGTCTAGAGTCAAGGACGACTCTTTTTGAAGGGAGGGGAACTAATGCAGCCCGTCCTACGGACGCTACTACATCTACAACACCAAGTCCAAGATCGTCCCCAAGTCACCCAAGAAGACAGACGCAAGCGGTACTACCGCTCCCAACAGCGGTGTTAAAGGTTCTCCTTGTGGATTTACCCTTGGAGTGGCCCGATCTTCACGGATTTGAGGTGGAAGTGAGGGGAAACATGATGAACACGATGAACACAACTCGAATGCAAAGTAAAGATACAAAACACACGCCAAAACACACCCAATTCGATTTGCTCCCGTTGGTTCGAACAACCAATCCAATAGAATCCTCGGCGAGAGACCTTGCGGTAGAATCACCAAAGGAGAGATCGGCAAGCGGACGGTAGAATCCAAACCAAGGAGAGAGTAGCAACCAAGTAGAATCCCAAAGGGGAGATACCAAGAACTACTAGAATCCTTGATAGGGAGAGACCAAACACTTGAGGAGGGTCTTGACAACTTGGAGAAGGGCACTGACTCCAAGGCCTTGTACAACTCATAGATTTACTATTGAGAGGGGGTTCCCATCTAGGCTTAGGCACATGCCTTAATTCATCATCATCTCTAGGGTTTCAAGAAGGGGGTGGGGGCATATATATAGGCTAGCCACGAGCTAGGGGTAAAAGAGGCATAAGCAGGAAGTTTGGGGCGTTACATTTGCCAAGCCCAGCTTAAGGTGCACAGGCCCACAATGCTCGGTCCAGAGAGTCCGGTGTGGGCCGAAGACTCCGGTCTGTCTCCGGTGTCGCCTGCGGAGGGGGTCTCAGACTGTCCTAGGCACAGGTTCAGGGCTCGGTCCGGAGACGGGCCGGAGACTCCGGTGTGGTAGACCGGAGACTCCGGTCTGCTGGTCCGGAGACTCCGGTCCTACTTCAGCAGTTTCTTGCGTCTTCTCTTCCAGGCCTCTTGCTTGGGTGTCTTGGCTCCAGGGTCATCCTTGCTGCATCTTCTTGGCATCATGTTCATGGACCTAGTCAGATCATGGGCATTTGTCTAAAGTAGGATTCCATTGGCATAATAACCAACGAAAGGCAAAGCATGGAAGGAGTTCACCTTTGGAGTGATGATTAGCGTGGCATGATGTGGACCAAAGGTGGTTTCCGTATGTTGGGCTACATCAAGCGGTCCTACCATGCCCCGATACTACAGCTCAGCCTTAGCGGTACTACCGGCCATGACTGAAGCCCACGCCATCGCCTCTGGACACCCTGGTATCGGCTTGCGGTACTACCGCCCCCAAGCGGTACTACCAGTTTCCCAACCGTACTCTGGGACTGAGCTCGACGACAATGAAGCCGAGCTATAGCTCCTGAAGCCATCCGCTTTGGTCCGGTGCTAAGCGGACAGACCAGTACTACCGGTCAAGACTGGCCTCTGGCGCCTCAACAATTTGAGCCACAACCCATGTACCCCTTATTATGTTGCAACCCTAGTATGATGCCCAAACTACCCCTATGTAAGTGGCTGGCCTATAAATAGAGCCCCCACCCCCTCATGTATCCCTTAGGCGCATAGATGATAGACTAAAGAAAATTCCCTTTGTGGAATCTCTAGTTTTGCCTCATCCCCTTCTACCAAAGGGGATCGACTATCGTCACCACCTCGTTGGAGTTTGCATCGCGCCTCCCTCGTTGTACAAGGCCTTGACATCGGTGTCCCTTTGCCAAGACGTCAAGACCCTCTCCAAGGTGTTCTTCCCTCTCCGTGTGGGATCGAGGGAGAACGTTGACCGATCTTTCCTTGCGAGGATTCTATCGTACTGGTGGCCACCGGCGGGAGCAATCGGCCTTGTATCGTGTGAGTTTTGTGTGTGTTCATCGTGTTCTTCGCGAGGTGTGCATCCGCTTTCGCTACCTTCTCCCTTTTCCCTCGCTTTTCCCTCGCTTTCCCATCGATTTGACCACGAGATCCATGAAGATCGGGCCACCCACGGGGTTACCCCATAACACTTGCACTAGTCCCTTGCAAAGGAGGACATAGTGCAAGATGGATGGGTTGTTCCGAACATCTCTCATCTCACTTTTGGTGGCAAGGAGAACACTCTTAGTTTTTGCACTCGAGGTTGGCTTGTGGCTCTCACTCACTATGAGGTGGTTCTCTCTCTCACCACTCTTCTCACAAATAGGTGTTGTGCTTTGCGTCCTTGCTAAATCCTTTGCATTGTCCGCAATTATTTGGCTAGGAGTCGTCGGTTGCAAAACACATGTTTTATTGAGCCATTTGAAGGTGTATACATTGGTGCGACCATCATGTTGAGCAGCCTTGTCAAATTTCCATGGTCGACCAAGAAGCATGTGACAAACTGTCATAGGACCCACATCACACTCCACCGTATCTTTGTAAGGAACAATGGCGAAGGACACCGATACAGTATGCTTGATTTTCATAGACCCTTGGTCACTTAGCCATTGCATGTGGTATGGGTGCTTGTGCGGATGGAGGGTGAGGTTGAGCTTCTCACACAACTCGGTGCTAGCAAGGTTGTGGCAACTCCCTCCGTCAATGATCACCTTGATAGATTTGCCATTGATGCTCTTGTGCTTGAGTGGTCTTCATGCTCTTGTGCTTGAGTGGTCTTCATGCTCTTGTGCTTCATAGATTTGCCATTGATGCTCTTGAATGATCACCTTGTGTTTGGAAGATATTGGAGCGTTGGTCTTCATGCTCTTGTGCTTGAGTGGTCAAGATCCTTGCGACGACAAGCGATGGACTTGCGTCATGTTCACACATGGGGAGTTCTTGGTCATCTTCCACTCGTTGCCTTGCCATTGCTTCCTTGACTCGGGCATCAAACTCATCTTCACTCAAGTACTCTTCATCGCCATTGTCAGGGATGAACAAGACCTTCTTGTTTCCACATTCAGCCGACTTGTGTCCTTTGCCTCCACACTTGTAGCATTCACCATTGAAAGGTGTGTCACTCTTTACTTGTTTGCCACTTGGGGGCAGCTTTCCTTGAGGAAGTGTGGGATTGAAGGAAGGCTTGGAGGTACTTGAGGAGATTCCATTTAAAATTGTTGGTGTATCGGTTGAAGCTTGATTGTAGGTAAAGTACGTCTTGGGCTTGTTGTACTTGATATCCTCTTGCACTTGACGTTCAGCATTTGTTGCGATGTGCACAAGCTCAACCATGGTGTTGTATGTTTGGAACTCGACGATGCGCTTGATTTGGTGATTCAAGCCAATGAGGAAATGTGCCATTGTTTGCTCCATGCGCTCATCAATGTTGGCACGAATCAAGTTTAGTTCCATTTCCTTGAAGTACTCTTCCATAGTCTTTGTCCCTTGACGAAGCGATTGAAGGTTGTTGAAGAGGTAACATGTGTTATGCGCGGGGACAAAGCGAGATCTCATATGAGCCTTCATGTCATGCCAAGTGATGATTGGCAGCTCTTATCTTGCATCACGAGCAACTTGAAATTGTTACCACCAAATATTGGCGTAATCATCAAAGTCAAGCGAAGCCATGTCGACCATCTTCTCGTTGCTATAGTTGTGCATGTGGAAGGTCTTGTCGACCTTGAGTGCCCATGAGAGGTATTCTTTAGGGTCATTGGATCTGATGAACTTGGGCATTGTGAGCTTGAGCTTGCCGAAAGTTTCTTCATCGTTGCGGTCATTGCGACGAGCTTGGTGACCTTGTTGATGATCTTGTAGTTGGGGAGGTGGAACTTGGTTCTCGTGACCTTGTTGCGGAGCTTGCTCTTGATATTGTTATTGAGGATCCTGCTCTTGCTCTTGGCGCGGTTGTTGACGACGTTAGGGCACTTGGGCCTCATGAGGGTGTTGGGGATGTGGAGCCTCATGACGTGGTTGATGATGAAGAGGAGGCTCGTTTCTCGGTTGGTGATGTTGGTTAGGCACATGGGCCTCATGGCGAAGATCATGGTCGTGAGCCTCTTGACGTGGTGGGCGTCGCTCAACTTGTACCACTTGACGCTCCAAGTTTTGTTGAGGTGGAGGAGGCGCCTCGTGATGACCATGGTGTCGGTGCGGACGTTCATGACGATGATGACGAAGAGGAGGATCTTGGAGAGCTTCACGTCGATGACGAGCTTGATTCTCCAAATTGGAGTCATCACTTGTTGTGTCAAGTATGTGTCACGGTCGATGGTGGTAGACTTGCGGTTACACTTGCGGTTCTTCTTGTGGTTGCTCTTGTTGAATCACTAATGCCCTTGCGTGATGACGGTGTGCTTCTTTCCTTGCTCGTGGCCTTGAAAGAAATCACCATCATAGCTTGATGTTGTGGCGTGTCGTGGGGAAGGTACATAGTTCGACGAACTTCCATCTTCAACCACGGGGGCATCATTGCATCTTGGAGCACTTGGATGTAGATCTTGTTGAGGAGGAGCATGACGACGCGAAGAGCTTGAAGAGCTTGAAGCACGTGAACATGGTCCTGCCATTCCGTCGATGAGGCGTCGAATATTGTCATTTGTTTCGGCGACGGAGCATTGAAGCGCTTCATTTTGGTGGCCGAAGTTGTGATGCATTGCATGCATTTGTCACTCGAGGCCGTCGAAGCGGTGGTCGATCTTCAACCACGGGGGCGTGCATTGCGTCTCGCCAAATTGTTCATCTTGTCGCGTCTCAAGGGCTTGGCAACGTTCACGGAACTCTTGGCGGACGATGAAGTGACTTGCACGCGTCATGTATGGTCCTTGATCTTCTTATTGGGGAGGTGGTTGGCTCGACTCACCGTGCCTATCCATCATGCAAGACACACAAGTATTGTATATGGAAGTGGAATATGGTGGTGCTAGCCTTGAACCTCACCTTGGGGATTGCACCAAACTAGAAACCACAAGTGAGAGCGATAAGCGTGCAAAGTGGAATTGCAAAGAAAACTCACACTAAATGTAACTACCTCGGTGAATTACGCTCCTAGTTACAAGCCTGGATGAGCAGAAATGGTTGAAATAGTACGGTGGGGCCCAAATGCCACTCACAGGTAGACCTTTCGGCCGTCCCAACCATTTCCAAACATCGGGACAAGAACGGGCGGCGTAATCGGCAGGCGAAGGGATCAACTACATACACAAATGATTATGTATGCAAGCCACCATACAACAGTACATCAGAGCCATTCCATCTAAAAAGAAAGGAAATATAGCAACGCCATACGGCAAGATCCAAATATCCTAGATAGATATAATAGTTTAGGATATCTCCTCATAAATCAAACATCAGTATCAAGCGAAGCGAAAACAAGATCGAGTACGGATAAGAAGCAAATCGGCATAAGATGCCCCATAAATAAACACATCCCGCCCACAGATCTCACGGATCCTGTTCGGAATCTCTACACGAATGATCGTTGCCGCATCGTCCGCCTCCTCCACCAAAGTATCCATCTTATGGTTTACCTATTCATCCGAATCAAACAATTTATCGTGTGAGACCCTAGGTACTCAGCAAGTCTTTATGCCTCTAAAGGGACACAACACAGGGTGACGAATTGCAGCAAAAGATAATCCTAACAATTCTATAGATACTGCTAACCATCCGCCTAACCAATGATGAGCGGATGTCCGTGAATTAATAACGGCAGTTATAATGGTAATGTCCATAGATCCATCCTCCTCCTCGCCAACGAGGAAGCGACGAACAACCCCCATCCGTTGGCGGTTTTATTATCCATTCCATGAGTGTTGCACTATTTACTAGTCGGTACTTAGTCAAATTAAAAGCGGTACTTTAGTTATGCTTGTCTATGATCGAGAAACTGGCTCCAAGTCGTCCATAACGCGGACACGGCTTTGAAAGTTTTACCTGCAGGGTGCACAAATAGCAACACACACTCGATCAACCTCGGAAAAACCAAATCAAAACCCAACGAGGCGATCCACGACAAAGCGATCACGGATTGAAATATTTCAGGGGCCACCCCATTAAGCTACCCACGGGTGGCGGCTACGAGGCGGACTCAAGGTTTATGGGCGGTCAGAAACGACTGGGAACCCGAAGTGTGGTAGGCTTGTCGATACAACAAACGGGTCACGGACCTAAGACAAAGCAGTGCGATTACTGCACAATTTAAATAAAGCGATAAAGCATGGCATAAGTACAGGATAGTAAATAAAACCTCAAACTAGTTTGTGGCCCCAAGAAATAAGAATGAATCAAGCTCGCTGGGGGTTCATAAGCCTCCCGGATGTGGATAGCGCGAATATTCAAGGAACAGGAATCAAGTACTCGGGGTCCTACGAGACACAAGTGAGCCTGAAAAACCAAATAGCGAATATGGCTCACCGATGCCACTTGCATTAGTTATCCCATTACTACTCAGGTTAAGTTGTTTAGGTACCTCGTTATCCATCAGACACTCACATACCCTGCACATGCTGTTCTACACTCGCATGGCTCAAACAACTCCTGTAGTAATGGCTCATGGGATGGAGGAACAAGCTTCGGTGGGGTTTAAAAATAAAGGCTATGCAATACTTGGGATTCAAATTAGTGCAATCGCGACTCAATAATGCAAGAATAAGATAGAGGAAATAGGTACTATATGTATGCAAGCATGTGGTAGTGCTTGCCTGGCAGCTCAGTTGAAGCAAGGGATGGATCTGGTGCTCTGGTTCTCTTGATATATCCCCTTTCAAAGGCCTATTCAAGAAGAACCAAACAAACAAGGGCCAACATAAATAAAGTGCACAATCATATGAATAAAATGCGACAAGCAAACAGTCATGCCATGATGAATGATGCACAATTTGCATGGTAATAATGTAGCATGGCATGGGTGAGGTGTGGAGTACAAGAAATAATCATTTTGTGGAGTTTTAATCACATTTTAGCCTCATATTAGTTGCTGTACACATTATATTTATATGATGCATGCTGCAAAGCAGAACACGGAATGCATAAACAGAAAGGTCTCGTCGAGCTAATCATTTTAGACATATTATTTGTTAAATTTGGAGTTATAAAACAAAAGTTATTAATTAATTAAGGCAAAAGGGCATTTTATTGTAATTTTAATCAACTTGAGAATTAAAGTGTCCAAAATATATTTTGAAGGGCATATTTGAATTCCTCACATTTTTCTGATTTGAAAACATATATTACATGTTTAATTTGGATTTATAACTTAAAAGTTATATTAAAGCAGATTTAAAATTTGAATTTAAAAATAATTTGAAAAAGGTTAAAATCAAAATGAAATGAAATCCTTTTTATATCAGATATTACCAATCTCAGCCACCGGACGGTAAAGGCAAGATCGACTCACGTATTACCTGAAACATGCTTCTACACCGCGCTTAATTCAGTTTCAAGCGATCGACATAATATGGCATATCTACTTTCGGCGAAGCGCTACCGAAGGCGGACACGTGGCGATCCGTGGTAGCGCGGTTAAGGCTTAGATTGGCACCATGGGTTTCATCGGTAATAAAAGTGGTACCTATGTTGCTAATAAAACCAGGCAATAATCGCAGCCACACGGCATCGGTGTTTCTTCTCCGGTCAGCCGACGAATGATGCTCGGCTGTATGTCAAGGTGGTTCGAATCACGCGGCCACGCCCGCATGGAGCCGCCACAGAGAGGGCTGGGGTCGTGGTCGCGGCTGCTGCAAGGAGATGAGGGATACCATGGTATTGCAGAATCGCATTTACCCACTAACCCTGCTGCCGCGCACGTAGGGCTGCTCATCACCGGATCCGCCGTTTTTCAGGAAGAGAGAAAGAGCGGAGAGTGCCAGAGACAGCAGCAAAGAGTCCACCGAGGGAGGTTGTTGGCAGCGGATGGTTCGGGCAGAGAGGCCAACATATCTACGCGACGAGGGCACGTGACGGCCAAGCGTAGCTAGGGTTTGCTGCTTCCATGGCATGGGCAGCGATCTCGGCTCGGGCCCTTCTCCTCCTGAGTCACAGACTGGCTCGATGCAGTGGGGAACGATTGATTCCTGACAGCCTCACGCCACGCCACCTCGGCCGGTTTGGAGGAACGACGACGACATCGGACGAGTACGGCTTGCTGACAGGTACCCAAGGGAGGTAGGGGGAAGGAAGGAGAGAGGGGGGGCACTGGGAGATCCTGGGGACGCTAGAGGTATCGTGGTGGGAGGAGGAAAGGTGAGGGGGAGGCATGGATGCCGTGGGGGAGCAGGTTGGGGATAAAGGTGTTGTGAGCTTCTCGGCCACCTTTTCTCCAACACTCTTCTCACGTGCTTTGGCTGGTACATGAGCTGAGTGTAAAAGTGGGGCAAGATGGGGACGCCCAGTGTGGTAGGTAGGGGTGAGGCCAGGAGGTAGGCTCTGGGGTGGGACCTGCCCTGCAGAGAGAAAAAGAAGAAGAGAGGAGAGGGAGGCTCGGGCTAGGGGTAGGGTTTTGGAGCTAGCTCCTGCTGGGGGACCTTGGGGTTAGCTTAGGGTTTGCTTGGGGTGGTGGTGGCTAGGTGTCCAGGTAAGCTGCAAATAGGGTCGAGAGAGGGAGGCTAGGGTTAGGGTTAGATGGGCAGTATTAGAGAGGATGGGGTAGAGGGTATGGGTGATGAGAGGAACCTAGATAGAGAAAAGAGAGAGAGGGTGAGAGCTAGGGTTTGTTAGAAAACTTGCATGCTCCCAAACTAGAGCAAACAAGGACATGTGGATTTAGGGTGTAGGGTTTAAGGCTTTAGCTTAGATATAGATTAGGAGAGAGGTTTAGAGAGAGAGGAGATATTAGATGGAGAGGCCTTTTTGACAAGATCAAGCATGCTCTAGACAAGCTCTAAATAAGATCAAGACAAGAAGAAAAGAGAGGGATGTAGGATAGAGTTTAAGCAAAGATCAACATAGATCAAGCCAAAAGAAAGGATAGAGATGAGATAATCCAATTAAAATCAAATAAAATCCAAATGATATAGTTAAAGGTGGTACTTTGGTATGGCCTACGTGCAAAACTAATTTAATGCCATAAGTTATTCTTTGTGAAAAAACAATAATATTAAATATGGCATTGTTCCCTTGCATTTCGCAAAAGTGGAATAGAAAGCTACAAAAAAGAAAATGAAAGGATGCCCCATGTGAGAAGTTGGAGATGCACATGTTTGAAATAAATGACATGCTAGTGTGTATGTTCCACTAGATGATTAACAGTCCCAAAAATATTCAACATGAGCATAATTCCATGATAATCCATATGAAGTTAGGAAAAGGGTTCCACCCACAAGGCATGCAAAGGTGGGCCATGTGGCTCTCATATATCACTAACGCGAAACATCATGATGCCAAGATGAGAGCATGTGGAAAGAATTGATCCATCCCAACCCACATGAGCGCCAGAGGCAAAACCCAAATAAGTGCAAAGCTCACATTTAGTTGGATGGTGGAGTTATAAGGTGGTGAAAGAAAAGGTGGTGGAGTTAATAAAAGATATGCCCCCAACTCAACTTCGGGCATTAAACATGGGCTATGTCAAGAACCAAATACAATATCAAGAGGCAAAATACACCACAATGCATAAGTGAGAGAAGAACCAAAACAAAAAGGGTTTTATATGATGCTCAAATGCAAGGTGGTATGATGACATGAGAATGATATAATGATTATGCAACAATTATATATTTGAAGTAGCCATTATCTGACTAGGCTAGTAGCATTGCAATTAGCCAGACAATTGGGATGCTACACATCGCAATCCCAGGATTACCATTTTTATGGTAGACATAACATGAATTGGATACACATGTTAGCATCATCCATTACAACGCAACGTACATAAGTTCTTACAATAAATAGGGATCTCAAGGATCCAGCTTCTTAATACAACTTCGAAAGCAAATGCTAATACGAATAATAACCAGGTGAGCGAGAAAGGGCTCCATCTTCAGTGTCACAGTAATGTCGACGATGGAGATGATCCTAGTTGTCGAACCTCCCGGGGTCCATCCCTCCGTGTACCCTCTTCATAGTCCCGGCCATGTGAATAGCCATGGACAAAGCCATGAGTACTCTTTTGGCTACTGCAAAACTAATACCAATGTGTAAATGGTTTTTTTGATACGAATAGGACACTAGGCTCTAGGGTTGTTTTGGCAAAGCTTTATTTATCTCTACTAAGTTCCAAAGCTAGTCAAAATTAGGGCAACTCTTTAGTGATCTTGTAACTCATGTCACAAACTCGCTGTGGTCAAGTCAAAGTCTCAATTCATTTCACAAGTCATTTTGAAAGTCTCGACGGGAAATGCAGATGCGGCTACCTAATCGGCTCCATAATCATGATGACACAGTTCTATTCAATAGTGTGACACTATGCAGAGATTGTACACTTTCACCACAACATTCGATACATCCACAGTGAACAAATCCTGAATTCACCATACTCAAGATATGCGGATAATCAATCCTAACCTTCAATTACACGCCCTAGAATAAGTAATTCTCCCGTGAGTTTGGCCTCCCAAATCCATGAGACCAACTGTCATCTTGCACTGCATAGGTGTGGACAATCTTCAAGACAAGGTAGCCTCAGCTCAGACCTTGGCATTATGGGAACTAATACTTAGGTATATAAGTTTCAAATCAAGCCCCACCCAATCTTCTGCAGTATTGTGGTCAGACGATAAAATTGGAATAAATTCATTCAGACAAATCCATTAAGTTTTATGTAGAAGGCTAAGGCTCATGCCTTCAACATTTTCATCACCAAAATCATCAAGTGTTTGGAAACACATGTCTAAAACATTCAATAGAATGATGCATCATTCCAAGCGTTTTCATAACCATTTCACCAAGTATTCTATCTAAAGTTTATCAAGTTTGATGCTTCAAGTGCACTAGCATCTACAAGTGGGGTAGATTATAATGAGGGGTGGTAAACTAGTGGAGTTTCAATCTCAAGTACAACCTATATCTTGTGGATGATATCAAGGTTTCTAACTCTAGGCCAAATTTATGCTCTTTATGCAACCTTCGGATAACTTTCTAGTATTCACCAAATTCTTAAGCAAAACTCTAAGTAAGATCTTTGATAAAGAAATAAAAGAAGAAGCTTATGCAAGTAAAACTAGGATTATTTATCAAGTGGATATGATCACATGCTTTTAAGGCATATAGTAGCATAGTAACAAGTAGGTTCACATAGGTATAGTCTCGTACTGCACATTCAACTGTAGTATTAGGCTTGCATCATTGTCAATATAAGCTTGATAAATCAGCAAGTGTTAGCTTGCAAGGTTACTAGGCTCAGCCATTTTGTACAGTATGGTCAAGTCCTCCCGCTTCTTCTTCGGAGGCATCTCCTTCCTCCTCAGATCCTTGGTCATAATACTAGCTTGCTATGAATAAACACGAGGTACAATAATCACCAAAAAAATACTTAACTACTTGGAATCATCACACACACAAGGGTCCTACAGATGATCTAGCATCATTTCTAACATTACAATGTTAAGGCTTTGGTTTAATTCCTTTTTATTTTTAGAAAAAGTAATTTCTACTCATTGAAAAACTACTTAAGATTTAATATTCTCCAAACCCAACATGGGATCATGTTGACAGGCTGTCATCACCACATATTGTGTGTCCATGGAATGTGATTTAAAGTGGTGTCATAATTAAAAGGTTTTACCCTTTTATTTTAATTTAAATAAAGTGACTAGAAATGCCTATGTAGCATTTCTTTTATTATTTGAACATTATTTTGTAAGTAAACCTATGTTTTATATAATATGCTGAAAGTTATGGTTCAATGTGATTTTTGAGAGTTGGAATCAACTCAAAAGCTATTATGGTTTAAATTTGAAAAATGTTTGAATGCGTAAAAGCTTCTGCTTTGTTATTTTACTAAGGATGATCTATTACAGATCCAATTGACTTTGAATCCAACAGGTTGGATTCAGCATTCATATACCTTTCCAACAAAATTGGTTTCATTCAAAATGGTGCAATCAATCGATCTCGGATTGATTTTTGAAAATGGTACAGAAGGTGTTTGAATTCAAAAGAAAAGATCTAATTCAAATCAATCGGGTCCATGCTGAAAAGATAACTAGTCAGCCTGTTAAGCGCAGCAAAGGTTCCCTGCTGGCTTGCTTTATGGTGTCCCCACTAGTCAATGACACGGGCTGGGCAAGCGTAGATAGGCAACGTAATCGCTTTGATCTCGATTCTAATCCAACTACCGGGAGTCATCATCGACATGAGACAACACCGGCGCAGAACTAAACCTGAAGCGCAACTACCAAGTGAGGGGTGATGGGGCTCACCGGTGTCAGGTGAGGGTCGGCGAAGGCGAACGACGAAGTTTTATGACGGCGAATTCTCGGTACCGGTGATTCTCCTGGCTGCCTAATCGGCCACTCCCTTCTTCTCTAGAGGGCGCTATGGGTCGGTGAAATTCCCCGCGAGGTGGTGTCGCATGTTACCAGAACGGTGTGTGGTACCTATCAGTAGCGAGAGAGGGAGTGAGATGGTGTGAAGAAATCGAGCGGGTGGCCTCTATTTATAGTCGATTGAGGGGACCCATCACGCACGGGCGCATTTGAGCTCTGCTGTCGGGCGGCGGTATTGTGCGCTATCAAGACATGGCGGGTTGTAGGGACTTTATGAATTCTCCCAGCGATGCTTCAAGACATGGTTTTGAGGCGGGAGGTGCGGTTTGTCTGAATATGGCGCGACGCTCGCGGAAGAGGCGCTGCTTCGACGGGCGCAGCGGTGGCTGCGCGTCATGGGGCGGCGAACGGGATGTCCGCGGTCTCCCCCTGGTCGCTGGCGACGCACGCTGCAAGGGCGGCGCGCGTCTGTGGGCTTCGCTCAACGTTGGTGTGGTGCTCGCGCACGCCAAAGATATGGTCTCGCATGGTCTGGTGCTGGCTGCTGCATGTGGTCCAGTGGCTTGGTAATGTTTCGCCACTGGGACAAATGGAGTGGCGATGGACGATGGGTCGCCTCCCGTATTACGTCGCTCAAGCAGTTTCTTGCCGCTCTCTAGCTTGTCGGTCACTATGTGCAGTGTGGCAAGGGTAAGTGTTTTGGGCTGTTCACCATTGATGGCATAATGTCATAAGCTCACAAAGGGTGCTAGTGCTTAATAATCTTACTAGATGATCTATCGAGCTAAGTTGTGAGCTAAATGGGGAACCAATGAGGCAAGAATCAACGCTTTCACAATAGTAAAGCTCGATGTTTAGTTTGATTTGTGTTCCGCAACCTGCTTGATGAAATGTACGCATTTATGAAATTAAGTTTTGAATTTCTGGAAATGATTTTTGGTGGGTTTGCTAGATTGGAAGTCTGTGAGTCTGCATGCTTGGGTTTTGAAAGTTGAGCTTGTTTGAGTGGTTTTTGAAAAGTGGAATCTTCCCATATGATAAAGATTCAATTTTGAATTGTCATTTAAACTATGTATTTGAAAGTTTCTGGATGATCACAAAGTGGCCTTGATACTTTGTTATGAGTACATTCATAAAAAAGATCCTTGGCAGAAAGTTTCATAGGTTGAAAGTTTGAGACACTCAAAGTAGGCATGAGAGTTAAATTGGTCAAAATGACCATTCCTTTTTATATATTTGTTTTGATTTACTTGTCTTTAGGAAAAGGTGGGAAATGTTTTAGATGATGTTTATTTCACCTAAGAAACATTTTAGCAAGCAATGCCAAACAATCAAACAAGGTGGTTTAAAGAATTTCAAAATCAATGGCGATGTATACATTACATGCATACATCTTTATAATTTTAATTAGAAAGTTTTTGTATAACCCTAATTTTGAGGATTAGAGCTTGATGATCCAAGTTTAGTATTTTTTGATGTTACATTTGGTACATGTTAGCTTCGGCAAGCATTCATCCCTTGAATCTAGCTACATGGGATCGTGAAGATTTTTTCCTCAGGAATCTCTAAGTAGATTCTTGTTTAGTGTGGAGAGTTCTAGCATCCCAATTGTTCTAACAATTGCAATGCTACTTGCCTAGTATATATTTTGCTACTTTCTACATGTCATTCATTGCATCATTATTACATCATGCTCATGTCACCATGCCACCTTGCATTTGTGCATCATATAAACCCTCTTATTTGGTTCTTATTTCATATGCATTTGTACTTATTAATTGTATTTGTCTCTCGATATATTGTAGTTGGTTTTTGATATATTGCTTGAGGCCCAAGAGTTGGGGCATATCTTTACCACTCCACCACCTTTCTTGTCATCACCTTATAATTCCACCATCCAAACTATATATGGGCAATTGCATTTATTTGTCTTTATGTTCAGCCCATATGTAGCAAGATGGATCCACTTATTTCTATATTCTTCCATATATGATATATATTTTTCTCAGAATATGGATTATGTGGAGCCACATGGCCACCTTGCAAGCTATGTGAGTATAATTCCTTGTCAAGCTTCCATATGGGTATTGTTTTAATATATGCTCATGTATGAATATATGCTCATGTATGAATATATTGTGGCTATTCTTCTTCAAAGGTCGCCGCTTTCCCTTCTTTCCCATCCTTCTCACCTACATCGAGCATGGGAGAGAGGGTTTAACTGTCGCCGCCAGATAATAAACCGGAGCAGACGTGCACGGGTCACGACGTCATTGTGGTTCCTCGACAATGAGCAGACTCACCAGAGGGAGCCGTGAGAAATGTAGCTGCTTCCTCCATCGCCATGTCGCGGAGAAGACCCACTTTTGCCATCACCAAGGTCGCTTGGCCGCCCCTTCCTCTATTTCCTTCTGAATCGACGAGGTGAGCTCCCGAGATCTTCCCTTCCTCCAATTCTTCACGCTGTTCAGTAGCTTCCATCGGCGCCGAGATTGCAGTTCCGGCCGCTGCCTAACAATGTAAGAAATAAGAACTGCTCTGCACGCTACGTACATGTAACAACACACAACATGTACATCTCCCGATCACATTTTTTAATTTTTCCCATGTTGCGCTGCAGGATCCTGTTTGCTAAAACTCCAACACAAAAGTTGTTCTCCAAGAATCAGCTTTCCAGATCTTCAAACGGAGGTCGATTTGGTCTGAGTACCAAGAAACGCCACCAAGTTGATAATGAAAAATTGATTCGATCTAAAACTAAATCTTCTCGTTTGTCCCTCTTTTCCAGCCCTTACAAACTTACTACTAAGAAACTTTTATTCTGCAATGTCATAGCTCTTTTCGAGATCTAGAAGTTTTGTTTTACAAATCTTCAAATTTCTTGCAACCGATTCATCTCCATATTCATTTGAACATAGTAACCAATTTTCCGTCAAAATCTTAGATCTAAAATTCAGTTCGCCCTGCATACAACCTCCTAACGCTTTATAAAAAGGCCCTGTGGTTTTTGAACTCGCCCCTTAAGCCACTTGTTCTCACCTCAAAGGGGCCAGTCAGGGCCCCTTACATGTCATTCGGAATGGCTAGTCACGCCAAGTATAGAAAGTATAGGTTATTTTCCAAATCAACAAAAATTCCGAAAATTATTTAAACACAAATTCAAACATAACTTGGAAATAATTTTGAATATGAAGAAACTTATAGAAGGAAAGTGAATTATTTTGAATATGAATTCATATGTGTTTTCAAATTTGACCAGAGTCAACTCTATCTAGTCAAACCATTGACTTTGACCCCTCATTAATATAATTATGACTTAAATATTGTTTAAAATGACAACCAAATATTAAGTATAATATATGTTTTTGAATCAGAAAATATGAGCAATCTGTTTATGCTATTTATAATACCATTTAAACATTTTAAAATTTCGAAATAATTTAATTGCTAATAAATGTCATTTCTTAATAATTGCATAACTTTAAATCAGTAATCAATTCGATAAATAATATGTAAAAATCGATCAGCGCCAAGTAGACCTCTCCAACAATGATATCCATGTTATCATTTGTATCATAAGCATTAAGAGCAGTTTTATAATCAGTACTGTTTATGCAAGAAAAACATGATAAATAAAATTGAAAACTAATTGTTTCTATTAATAATGCCTCATGAATGCTATATCTTTAATGTGCAATGCCCCACACCTTTTTCGAGATAGTTTGCATCATTAACTTGCCATGCCATGCATCATATCATGATCATGTCGCTTAAGACTTCTTCCGCATTAGTTGTAATTGTTGCATCGCTTGTTCCTTTTAGCCCGTTGCTCATCTTCCTGACAGAGATCTACGAGATGTGCTGTTGAAGTCTTCGACAAGTTCGTTTCATTATGAAACTTCGCAAAGTTTCTTTTCAAAGTAGCATTCTCCCTTTCTACCTATTTTACTTTCATATTTTTTATTTCCTCCTATTGATCTATTGATATTTGTGTTATTTATTGCTCTAGTTGTCGATCCGTGATATCCCTCGCAGCCATTATATTTCCTTGGACACCTCCTATTACCTATTGTTTGGTAGATAGTCAAAACTGGCCTCATGAAATCGAAGGTGTTGGTGCACAGGTGTTGCTTTTGCAACATCGATGTTTCATGCTTGTTGGAGAAATGCCTCATGCTTAATGTTGGAGATGATCATGGTTGTAATTACCGCTTAATAACTAAATTGAAGTAGGTAAATAATGCAGGCAATGGTGTGGCAATAGATGTTATTTCGCTTTAATCGCTCCACTTTGGTGTCCTCAGAGGGACCCCGAGTACTTGATACCTGTTCCTTTAGAATATTCGGTTGACTATCCGCATGTGGGCCCATGAATCCCTTAGCATGAGCTTGAGTCATATCTTATTTCTTGGGGCCACAAAGTAGATTGCTTTATTACTATCCTGTAATTATGCCATGAGTATGCCATGCTTTATTTACTATTGATGTGGAGCCTGATCGCTTTTTAGAACCTTGTGCCAATGTTTTCGCTGCATCGACAATCCTATCCACACTTTCGTTCCCGTCGTGCTGCTACAACTGTCGCCACAAAACCTCTCGATCCATTCTCGAGCCGCCAACTTCGTGAAGTGGTAGCTTGGTGGGTGGCCTCTAAATATTATATGAATATTAATATTTTTCGTCATGATGCCGTTGCGGGGTTTTCATTTGGTTTTTCCGAGGTTGATCGTATGGTAAAGGTTATTTGTGCCTCGCCAGTCAGGTAAAACTTTCGAAAGCCGCAGTCCGCCAGTTATGGATGACTGGAGCAAGCAATGATTCCATCGCGTATAAATTCATAATGAATGGCTAAATAAAAGTGCCAACAACCGCTGGTTTTGGGATGCCTCTATGCTATATGTATCCGATTAGTAGGTATTGTACTACAATGGAATGGTTAATTGAAACTGCCACTCCTTATTATATCAGGATGATCCTACTTATATATATCTGACTAGTAATTGCCGCAACTAAAACTTAAATGAATAAAAACTGCCAACCGTGTGAGTTTCCCTGCTCGACTTCCTTCGCTTGGTCTCTCGTGAGGGAAATACTTCAGATGGGTATGTTCGAAGACAGCATCGTGTTGGATCTCGAATAGGTCTTCTCATCTCTCTGTTCAAGGGAATGACAAATGTATTATGGAGTATCTATAGGTTCGTTTAGCGATGTTCGTTGTCGCTCACCACCATACCTATGTAAGCGGTGGACCATCAAATTTAGTCTCGGCCAGATATCGCCCTTTGCAGATCAGACCGCTTTCTCCTTTTCTTTTGCTTCCTTTGTCGGTCATTGGCCACCTTTTGTTTAAGCAGTGTTTGAGATCGACGTCAAGAGCACTTTGCCATTCTTCCGCTTTTGGCCATTCGCGTGTGGGTTATGGACGCCATTGGTTATTCTTTCAGTGTCTTCAGTCGACGGCATCTTGTCCATACTTCCTGACGCTGTCATCGCTTTTTCAAAGGTGATTTGAATCTTTGTAATTGGTGATATCTCATATTCTTGACCCAAGTGGAGTCATTGCTGTATATATCTGCTTTCTAAGTGGGTTCAATCGTGGACCAATGTGTAATGGTATTATTTCACTTTCCACCAAGCATGAAAGTGCTCGGTGGTTTTTGAATCGCTTTCTATGCGGGTTTGGCGGAATCGCTAAGACTTGCATAGGGCCGAATATCCTAGGGTGTTACACCTATACACCGATAAGTGTAAATAGGTGTGTTGTGACACAAGAGACTTTCTCTATCTTGGATTGCAGTGGTTGCTTTGAGAGGGATGGAATTTTATTCTACTTCCTCCCCTGGTTCGATAAACCTTGGGTAATCCACTTTAAGGGAAACTTGTTGATGTTCTATAAACCTTCGCACTTGAGGCCCAACAAATCGCTGCCTACAAGAATAGAAGTACAGACAACAAGCTATTTTCCTCAAGCGCCGCTAAGTCGAGAGAGGTAAGGTAAAGGAACTCACATCCTCCGTGTGATTGTCAAGTTATTTCCTTTAGATCTCAGTATTCTTATCTTTTTGTTTCTTGTTTTACTAGTTAGGGCTTTGAATGGAACAACAACAAAATTAGAGAGCTTTATACTATTTTATCTCGAAAGTTAGACATGAAGTAAATTTGAAGATAAAAAATAAAAAACCTATGGAACTTATTTACATGCTAATAGCAATGTTATTAGTGTTGAAATTCCTTTGGGACACCATTATTGCATAATGCTATGGAAACGCCTAAGTTTGGGAAGATAGTTTTGATGAAAATGGATCATTTCAGTTCCTGTATTCACGGAAAATAAGCTATTCTATTGCTTATGATGATACCAATCCTCCAATTTATGATGATTACAATGATGAATATGACATTTTCAGTCCACCTACTATTGATGAGAAAATTAATTTTGATTGGCAATTCTCCTCCTATATGATTATGGTGATGAGAATAACAATGATAAGCTATTTACTGTTGAATTTCAAGTTCTACCTTTTTTATAATTAAGGGAGAATGCTTTTTGCTTATGTGGAGAGTAATAATTCATTTTATGCATGTGGCTCTATGATAAGAATGTTTTATGTGATAGTTATATTGTTAATTTTATTCATGTTGCTACCGAAAGTTATTAAGGAGAGGTAAACATGGTCTTATGTATCTCAACAAGTATTAAGTTTTCAAATATGTTGAAAATCTTTAGTTGCAATTTGTTTTGCTTTCCTATGGCTTCTTGTTGCTTTGTGCTTTCTATGACTTATTTCTTTGCTACAAAAAAAGATTCCTATGCATAGGAAGTGGGTTGACTTAAATGTGTTTTGATTTTTTATTATTGATGCCCTCTTTCGACTTCAATTCATATTTTTTATGTGGAGCATCTTTCTCAAACTATCGCTTCCAAGCTTAATCACTTAGCGGCATTAAAGAAAGTACTTGTTCTGAGATAACCCAAGAGTTTTCTTGAGTCCTGAATTTATTAATGCAAGTAATGACCTCTCCTTATACTTTTATTTTATTTCTTGTGCCAAGAATAACTCTAATGAGATGAAAGTAAGATTTGGGGAGTTGTCAATCCCAAAATAGATTTTTCTGCTCCACCCGTGTAAATATTCACAAGGTGAAATTTCTGTAAGTTTGGATTGAGCTGATAATTTCTGAATACATCCCTTAGTATGTTATCTAACTTTCATAAGTTCAACACTTTTGATTTGATCAATAGAAGGTCTTCGAAAAAAAAATCGGTTTCTACCATGCGTAGTATGTTTTTGACAGATTTCTCCCATTATTTGCATTTCCTTCTTATTGATTCCTTGTTGTAGGGTTGTTTTTGGGAAATTGATATTTTTGAGGGAATTTCTACTAGTAGCTTGTATTTAGTGAAAGTTTTGGATGTTTTGAAACCAAAAACCAAAGGCTGTCTATTATCTTCGTAATACACTAATGTTGCTAATGAAGATTGTTTGAAGTTTTAGTAGGAAGGAAAATTTTAGGTGTAGAGAAAGAATGATGTAATGAGATGAAGAATGGATAAATCTCAATCTTTGGGGATGCCACCCCGGTCAAATTCCTGCCAAGAAATTTTTCATTCAAGAGGTAAAAGCTGCTTAAAGCTTGGGGATGCCTCTTATAATGCATCTCTTCTTCATCAATAAAATCTCGTCTTTCTAGATAATTTGCTTTATTGTTTCAATATGCACTGCTGGTGTTGTTCTTGGAGCATCTTAGTTTTTGTTTTATTTTTAGTTTGATTTAATAAAAGTAGTTTGGACCCTCCTGCTCGCTTGGTGTTAGTTTCAAATAAGTTGATTGGTGCTCGAGAGAGGAGGAAAGTTCTGCTTGAGTAGTACAAGAGGAGCTTGCTTGAATTGGTGACTTAGAATTTAGCATGTCATGCTAGATGTTGTTTTGACCTTTATTCTTAGTGATTATTGCTGTAGCATGACTTGCTCCAAACAAATAGGGATTGCTTAATGTGCCTTGAAAGAATCATGTTGTTTTAGCATGCTGCTAAAAGAATAATGATCAGGTATTCTCCTTGATGCTTGTTTGGTCGACTTGGCACATTCTCAATACCATGTTATGACTATGAACAATTCACCATAGCCTCTATGATCATTTAGTCCTTGACTTGTAGTACCACCTCTATGCTTTGATTAGTAATGTCTTTTCGCTTACATGATTATGGTATTATTGCTCTCTTTAGTTGGTCGCCCTAGTCTTTTGCTAGCCTCCACTTATGTGGTATGAGTAAGTTCTACTCATGCTTACAACTCCCAAGAAACCAAATTATTCCAAAGTGTCCAATTATAAATTCTATGCATAGTGTGTTACACCATTCCAAGTATATTCTACTTTTCATCTATCTTCCAATTAAAAAGTATTTTGTTATGTGAAAACTTAGTGATTAAATCTCTCACTTAACTTGATAAAGACACTTTATTTTTCTTGCCCTAATAAACTTGAACCATTGTGTCATCTATGTTGTATATGCTTGCACTTATACGTTGAATTAGCGTAACCATGTCATTGGGGAACGCCAACCTTGCCCTTGTACTTTGTACATGCTGATATCATGCTCTTTTGTCTATGGATGTCGTCGATGTGAAATGAAAGGGGAGATTGTAAGTCCATGGAGTTATGTATGTCTGTTAGAGAAACGTCTAGGCCGCTAGCCTAAGCCATGCCTAATAATGGTGGAAACTTGTAGCATCACATAGTGACATCTATGAAGCATTCTTCTCTAGCAAAAAGGAGATTGAGAAAATAGACATATTGAGAAAAGAGGAAAGAGACAAAAAAGCACCATATTCCTATGGTAAATAAGAAGAATGTCAGATGCTCATTGTCTTCTTGCCTTGTCATTTTGGTTATGGATAGCTCCTGCATATGTGCAAGGGGTACCTTGTTGGAGGTTCTCTATGATACACGTGTACTTACTATGACAAGAACTTGCAAGTAACTAAACTTGAGTAGCATGAGGAACGGCCCTCGTATTCAAGGGACATGAGATTGATTAGTAATGTTTTGTCGCTTGCATGATTATGGCCATTATTTCTCTCTTAGTTGGTCGCCCCGCCTTTTGCTAGCCTCCACTTGTATGGAGTAAGCCTCTACTCATGTATCCAACTCCCAAGAAACCAAGTTATTCCAAAGTGTCCACTATAAATTCCTATGCAAGGTGTGTTACACCATTCCAAGTATATTCTTGTTTTCATCTATCTTCCAGTTAAAAACTATCTTTGTTATATGAAGACTTAGTGATTAAAGCTCTCACTTAACTTGATGGGCAATTTTTATTTCCTTTTCTTGCCCCTAATAAACTTGAACCATTGTGTCATCTATGTTGTATATTCTTGCACTTATAATGGGATTAGTAAAACCATGATGTCATGGGGAACGCTTTCAACATTTCACATGTACATTGTACCCAACGATATCATGCTATTTTGTCTATGGATGTCAAGCAGTGAAATGAAAGGGAGCTTGTAAGTCCATGGAGTTATGTATGTGTGTTAGAGAAACGCCTGGTCATAGCCTAATCCATGCCTAATCATGGTGGAAACTTCAAGATCACCATAATGAGAAATCTATGAATCATTCTTCTTATAATAAAAGAGATAGAAAAGGAGATTGAGAAAAATAAAAAAATTTGAGAAAAGAGGAAAGAGAGTAAAAAGCACAATTTTTTCATGGTAAATAAGAAGATTGCTGAGATGCTCATTGTCTACTTGCCTTGTCATTTTTCTTTGGGATAGCTCTGCATCATGTGCAAGGCACCGTCATGGCTCTATGTTACACATGTACTTACTATGACAAGAACTTAAAAGTAACTAAACTTGAGTAGCATGAGGAGCATCCTCATTCAAGGACATGATATTGCCAACTTATACTTTGTCAAGCATATACTCCATAGTTTGTTCACTTTAACCTTAATCACTTCAAGATGATTATGATAGTAATGAGGGGTGAAAGCTAACAAGTACCATAATTTTTGGAAGATCTTTTATGAAACTTGAAATCCCAGCTTCCCTTTATGAAGGGCCTTTCTTCCACCATTATATTGATTCTTCACGTTTCCATCCTTAGGCACCAGTTAAGAGAGCATAGTTGCCATTCTTAGTTCTATCTGCATTGTTCCAAAACTTATTGATTATGCATATTGTTGATATTGCTTGTTCTTGTGCTATTTGTATGTAGTCACTCTTATGAACTTTGAAGGTGTCCTATGTATCTATTTGCTACCCATGAGGGACAAGCTGAATGCCACTTATGCCATGTTTATATGTGATACAAACAAACATCTTTCAATGCATTGTTATTCATGATCTTTGTTTGTAACCTTTCATGGTGTATGCATAGTTACTTTGTCTTTACCGCTTGAACTCCATCTTTCATGCTCATGTTTAGAGTTCTTTAATCCCAGCTTTCAAGGTTGGTGTATAGTTTGATCCTGATTTTGGTGGTGCAAGTCACCTCAAAAATTATTCTTTTATCACTTACCTACCGAGGACCCAGCAGGTTAAGCTTGGGATGTTTGATACGCTGAAACGATTCATAATTTTGATGTTCCATGCTTGTTTAGTATCTATTTGCTTTGCTTTGTCTACACTTTTGAGGTGTTTTTATATGTTTTATGGACTAACCTATTAACAAGATGCCATAGTGCCGCCATTATTTCTCTGCTTTTGATTCCGTAAAGGCAGAAAATCAATATTCCCTAATCGAATTGACGGGATAAAACCAAAGTCAATATTTTACCGTAGACTTTGTTTAACATGGTTTAATGCGGAAATTTTGGGGGGGATCCACCAGTAGCTGCTGGCCACCTCGTCAATTGACTCCTGGCATAACCTAGCTCGCTACCGGGGTGGTACGGTCGCCCCTCGCTTCGCCTCTTCGCATGTAAAGACCCCCCGATACCAAAACACTATGCACCCGATCAATATTCCACGAAATAGCCATAGCCTGCGCCACCATCGTCCCTAGATGGGGATGGAAGCTCTTCCGTGACATCGCCGAGGGAGATCATCCTAAGTTTCTTCTTCATCATGCTAGCCTCCGTATGGAAGCGTGAGTAGTTCCAATCTGGACTACGGTCCATGTAGTAGCTAGATGGTTGCATTCTTTGTGCTACCATGTTTAGATATTGTGAGATCCGGTCATGATAAAGATCATCTATTTGTAATCATGCATGTTGTGTTTGTGGATCTGGATATTGAGATTACATGCCGATTGATTAATGTTTTGTCTTTATTTATTCTATCATGTGTTGTTTGGATCTTGCATGCTCTTCGCTTCTAGTAGCTATCTTGGCCAAGTAGATGCTAGTGACTCCAAGAGGGGGTATTTATGCTCGATAGTGGGTTCATGCCTCTATTTAATATAAGGAAGTGATGAAATATCTAAGATTGTAGATGTGTTGTTATTAGGGAGAAAACAATGCTCTCTTTGTTCATGGAACAAGTGGATTGTTTACCTTTACACACTTTACTTAAAGCAGTTATCCTGCTTGCAACTTAATACCCAAGGGTCTGATGATAAGATGAAGGTGGGATTACTAGTCATAGATGCATTGGATGGCCCATGTATCTTGTTGTATTGCCCAATCAAATCTCATAGGATCATGAATTTCTAGTATTGCATTGTTATGCCTTGCTCAGTCTCATCAATTGCCCCGCTGTAATTTGTTTACCTAGCATGCCATGTTTGTTTATCTTAAGGAGAACACCTAGTGAACTATGGACCCTACTCAATCTTTACCATTGATACATCTTCCATTGCTATCAAGCTACTTTCTTCAAACCACTATTACCTTCACATAACAAATTAATTCTTTGTTTTCAGCAAACCGTGAGATTGACAACCCAACTGCTCGTTGGGGAAAAGTCTCGCCAGGGTTTGATAGGTCCAAGTTGCTAGAAACATCTTTGAGTCGCTTCCTCTCCAACTTGACATGGTTATTCCCATGTGTACACAATATTGGCATACCTAGTCCAGCCCAAGGAAGGCCCATACGATAAGACACGCTGCATGGAGATTTCAGTGGCCCAAGCCCAAGGACGCCTTCTGATCCTCGGAGAACAAGACTAGAGTAGATAGAATTTCAAAGGAGACAACCCTAATATGTAACCGATCGGGACCCACTGAGTCCTGCCTATCTATATAAAGGCCGAGGGTACCTGGCGAGGAGGGCCTCAACTCACCCTCACGCACTTCACGCCATATTGCATCCCAACACATCCTCTGTAATCTCGGTTCCTCCGTAATCAAGAGCGTATAAGTAGGAGTAGGGTTTTCCTCAGGCATGAACTGGGTAAACTTCGTGTCCCCACGCTTGTTTGTCTATTAACTGCTCCAATCTCAAGATCCCCATCTTCTCCAAAACCCAAGTCCATAACAATTAGACACGTATTTGTGATCGAACTCATTACCATCGTTCGATAACCTTGGTTTCTTTTCTCGAGGGAAGACTTCGTGCTTATCATACCTTCCTCTTGGGGTCTCCCAACGATGCTCTACATTGATCCGAGTGCATCAAGCTGCTTTCCGCACCTTTGCTGGGAATTAAAGAAGAAGAATCTCCACATCAACAACACGCCATCGGACAAGTCTAACTTCTTTGACCAAGAGAGTGCACTAAAATAGCGTATTTGGTAGCATAGTCAAACTTCGCTTAGTGATAGGTTAACCATCATGCTAAGAATGACACAAATGTCCCTAGAGGTCAAAGAAATAATAATTGCTTATAATCTCGGATGGCCACAACATTACACACACGCAACAATCATGAGAACAATCAACTCATAGGAAGGGTGTGAAAATATGTGAAGGAGCATCACTTCATTAAGAGGATCATGAAACTGAGCACGACCTCCTAGTTTGGAAGAGGTGATACTTTTATGGTAGAACAAATAGAAACTAAACAATGCCTCTTAATCGCATTACATAACATGATATGGATATGTCTCTATTTGCACTGACCTTGGCCTACTCTTTACGCCCAATGGACGCCACACGGAGACTTCTGATAATGCAAAGACCAAGAGACTCAGATGGCCCAAGACCACAGAAAAGTTTGACTCTTGAGAGCACGTATCAAGATGTAGATAGAATATTGAAGGTTCAAACCCTAATCTGTAATCGACTCAACCTACTCGATACATGGTCTCCGCTATAAAGTCTAGGAGGGCACGACGAGGAGGATCTTTCCCAACTTTCATACACACAGCTCATGTCAGATTGCATATGCACACCCTTGTAACCTTCTTGCCCACCATCAATCAAGAATCGCATGTATGTGGAGTAGGGTTTTCCCTCAGGGCCTAAACCTGGCTAAACACCGTGTCCCTTGCTTGTCTATCATCCGCTCGTGATATCCATCCTCCCCATCTTATCTAAACCTAAGTCCATAATAATGGACATTGATAAGTTTAACCCTCATCAATTGGCGCCATCTATGGGAACTGGGGATGCTGATCATGCAATTGTGACGGTCCCATCCACCACCGTCTTCGATTCATACGCAATGGAGAACCACCTCTTCTTCGGAGCCATTGACTTCACCGTCCACTCGCCAAAACTTCACTTCAGAGACGGAGCCAACTAATGTTCGGGAGCTTCGCCTGTGGGATGATCAGCACTCTTCGCCGAAGCGGTCATCGCCCCGCAATCGCAGACCTACCCCTGAAGGCCGCCAATCAGATCTCACACCATCGCTAAAGCGATTCGAATGATGACAGCGCAACTCCTATCTTCTCGACCCTCCTGACGGAGGAAGGAACCTACTTCCGGACGGAGAGTCATGCAGGAGTAACGATCTCCCCCATTGCTACATGTGCGCGGCCATCCACTATGGAAACATTGGTAATGGTGCCGATCCACCAAATCCCCCTCCCAACCCTCGGGCTCCCAATGCCACGAACAGAGGAAACAAACCACCCCGCCAATCCCAATAGGAACAAGGCACCGACAACGCGAGGGTATCAATGACACGTCATTTAGATCAACCTCAATGACGATCGCTGGGCAAGAGGCGAGAGGTCAGACGAGGTACCAATCCTTCCACATCGACACCCCTTGGGACATACCGATGACTACCACCGGCCCTCATCAATTGGCGGGATCACAATCAAAATCAAGAAGCAATACAAGTCGAGTAACACAGAGAGCTGCGAGCGACCAAGTACATGCGGGCCTAGCTGGCTCTCCGCCGGTGGATCCCTCCCTAAACGCTATGATGGTCAGTAGTATCGCCCGCATGGAGCGCATGGATCCTCTCGCAGACACGAGGCCACCAAAGGCACTCAATCATGCTTCATGTCAATGGACTCGCAGGACAACATCATGCCTAAAACGCCACAAGATGCGCCATGGTGGCTACCACCTACTTGGCAAACCCACACCAGCGATCCACGACGCAATCCACAAATCTGCGATTTCAGATTCAGACTTGTCGGAGCCGTGGCTCCATGATGAGGTGAACTCGAGCCAAAAAAAATGTCGCCAGAAAAGTTCACTGTAAGCCGCACACCTCATCCGACGAGGAAGGGCATGACTGCCGCGTCATAGTCATTACCGTAGCCCACTACTACAAGATGAGCCACAAACCCACGACGCCCACAACGAAGCTCTCACAAATAAGCAAGGTGGACAAGTCAACGAAATGCGCGTGTCTATGGAGTCCTAGGAGGAAGACACGAGCTCTATAGAGTGTACTTTAGCAGATCAACCCAATCGAGATGCTTCAAGAACTTCAAACTCGCTTGACAACCCAAGTTTGACGACGCATGAGCCAAGATCCGCTCGAGGACCATCTATCATTAGTCAAACTCCATGGCGGAGTAAAACATATATGCAATGCCTATACCTGCGCTGATTTAGCTCACGAGCTCGGGTTTAACAACCTCTCCTCCGGATCCATCTCGCAATGGGAAGAGCCGACGACAGCTTCATCCGCAACTTCAAAGGCACCAGCAAAAGGCCGACTTCAATCAAGGAGTTACGCATCATAACGCCCAACGAGTCCATCTTCCGCACATATAATGTTGGTCCATCATCAAGAATTCCGCCAAGAACATCTCTTGAGGAAAGGTCAATCAGACGCCTTCTGCGGCAAGTATAAGGCTCCACGAATTCAGAGAGAGCTCGGGCCAAGCCCAAAAACCATCGATCACCTTATGGACATCGCCAATCGTTGGGCACATGGTGAGGATGTCGCCAACCGAACACATTCAGATGATTTAAGATGACTTCGCCGCACGATCGCCGAGGTAAAATAAGAACGGCGATCTATGACGAGTGCAAGGAGGTCGATACTTGGCCGTGGCTAGTTATGCTGATCGCCACCAGGACGGAAACCGCAACAACAGGTATCATGGCAGTAACTACCACTACGGCAGAGGCCAACACAAACATGGCAGCGCCAGAACCCGATTTGGATTCCATCGACTCGACAAAACCATCGTCCTTGCACTATCCACTTCTACATCGGACAAGCATGATGGAAAAAGGAAGGATAACCACATGCTCAAGGACTACAAGGAGTTCCGTAACTCCACTAGGGCTACGCCAGATGCGGCGCCAGCAAGAATCCGTGATCCGCCTCGCCCAGAGTCATCGCACATGGAGCTCCACCTCCGCCTCCTGTAGCACCATTCGCGGCCGTGCCATCTCAGAATAACAGAGCAGACATACCTCTACCGGGGCTATGATGATACAAAGGGCGCCTAACTACAGTGGTGCGTAAGATTTATCACCGCCAGTCATCTTCTCGTCACCTCTCCTCTAGCCATACTTGAGTACGTTAGAGGCTCCTGAGTCATGCATCACATTTGATCATTTGATCAACGACGCCAGATACCTGCCAGTCATTCTCGCTCGGTGCTCGAGGCATAGATCGGGGATTTGAGATGAGCTCGTGTCTTCATGGAATGCGGCAACAAAGATCAACATGATGTTTGCTAGCACACTGCATCTATGCAGATCCCACTATGCAGCCCGGAGGCGTTAGATACGACTTTCCACTTGAGACGCCCTGTGGAAAGGAATATACCCCGGCATAATATGGATCGACATCATCTTTGTCACCCCCAACAACTTCGGCATGAGCGCCTCAATTAATTCGAGGTAGATTGGCCCTCATAGTACCACGTCATCCTTGGCAGTGGTATTCGTAAGATTCCTGGCAAGGCCACACTACACATATCTTCCGCTTCAAGATGCCGGGCCCACCCAAATCTGTCATCATCATCCTGTGAAGCTTCACCAAATCGGATAGCCACATAGGGCTTCAACAGTAAATCTCCAGACATTTGGTATGCGGAGGAGCTCGTAAGTCTAAAGGAGCCAACAGACAACAAAGATTCCCTAGTCACTAGGCGTAACACGCCGACACGCTGCTCACTCATTACCAACATCAAAAGGAGAAGGTCCACCACTTTGACTTGACCATTCTACCAGACGCCTGATCGCCAACGATCTTAGTTCCAAGATAGGAATCAAGGCCGTCAATTCTCCTGAGAATTGGGAAATCTTCGCCTAGTGTCCTATGGACATGCCAGGAGTTCCCAGGGAATTCGCCGAGCATGCACTCAATGTGTTTCCGGATGCAAGTCGGAGGCAATTGATGCTATCAATCGTCCGAAAAGAGTCAAGGGTTGGCATAGAAGTCGACAGACTCCTCGACGCAAACTTCATAAGGGAGATAAAGGAAAGCACCTGGTTAGGTAACCCTGTTGGTCCCCAAGAAGGACACCACATCCTGCTGGATGTGTGGAATTCACTGCTAATAAGCATCGGCCCTAAGAACCACTTCCTTCCATAGATTGATAAAATCATCAACTCCACTGCAGGATGCGAGAGACTCTCCTTCCTCCACGCCTACTTAGGCTACAATCAAATATGACTGAAGGTCGAAGATCAAGATAAGATGTTGTTCATCACAACTTACCGGGTGTTCTCGCCACAACACGACACCTTTTGGTTTCAAGAACGATATGCGCCATTTACCAAAGGTGTATGCATGTCAAGAGCTAGATCGGTCAAAACGCTTCTAGGTTCATGTCTACTTTTACATAGTAATCAAGATCATGAGGCTCGAACATCGATCACCATCTCCGTAGACGCTCAACATCCTCATCGCTACAAGATCAAGCTAAACCTATAAACGTTCTTCTTCTGTTCCGTCTGTGCAACTACTCGGTACTTCATCCCCAACGAGGAATCGAGGCTAACCCAAAGAAAATCAGGGCTATACCATACATGGAGAAGCCAAATAATATCAAAGGAGTCCAGCAGAAATAAGGAATTGCGGCGCCAAAGATATTCATATATATCATCCGCATGGGTGAAAAGGCCTTCCGTTTACCAACTATCGCTAAGGCCGAGAAGTTCAAGTGGACGGTCAACCCGACGAGGCATTCAAGACCTCAAGCGCCACTTCTACATACCTAGTACCGGTAACTAAAGGAGAGGGAGCCCATGCTACTATACATCGCAGCCATGAACCAGGTGGTCAAGACTACCTCAGAGTCAAGCGAATCAAGACAGATTTACAAACCCACGGTAAGACAAGGTTCAGTTTACTACCTTAGCTAGTTACTAACACCAACAAAGCAAAGGTATCCCCACTACTGAAAAAATCGCCCACTATGAGGCATATTCATGATGGCGCCACGATCGCGCCACCACTACAGGATCATCGTGATCATCGCCACCGACGTACCTCGCTAAATATCTTGAACAACCCCAAGGTACATGGAGAGTAGCCTTATGGGGCATCCAGCTATCCCCTGACATCATCTACGAAATGCTTTCATCGCTATCAAGTCTCGTGTGCTCTCGACTTCTTCGTCTACCAGATGGAGCTCCAGCTGCCATACACTCGAACATGTCCTAGTCCTGGACAATGCACTTCGACCGGGTCCAAACGCGAGGCCGGAGAAGGAGCCACAGATCTTGACGCCCTCAAGGGGATAAGATGAGATATGCCGAGATGAAGTTTCGCGCATCCAAGCGTTGAGGATGAGTACGAGGCACTCGCAAGACAAAGATGCGGATGGCCAAAGTGTGTGGTGCTACGCGCCTCGCCATCTACGGTGATTCCAACCTTGTCGTCCAGCCGAACGATGAACTAATGCGATGCCCATAGCGCCAACATGATCGCACATCGCGCGCTACAACTCACTCAAGGAGACTTCGACGGCATGAAGAGGCCGACAAGTTTCGCCAACATCGGGTTTCCACCACCGCTACCCGTGTATTCTTAAGCAAATATGCGTGTCTCCATCAAGCAAAAAATCCTAAAGGAAACAGCCGATGTTAGGGACACCTGGGGCTACGCCACCGTAGGCCAGCTATTACCAAGAGCTCAATACGGCTACGTATTTAATGGTGAGCTCGTCAGGTCCCGGCAATGAAAGCAAACATGGATCCAAATCAGACGTCAAGTACCGTGAGCAAACAATCGCCTAAGGACCCGACGATGACGATCGCCGCCATCAAAGGGCTTCACCATCATCAATGACGCGCTATACAAGCGATGTATTTTGGTGTGTTCTAGCGCGCCACCAATAGTGACATGAAGAGCATCCTACTCAACATCCATGAAGGCATTCACGGGCCACCACGCTGGCAGCCGCTACCGCGCCTCATCGCCAAGGCCCTGTGATTTGGCTTCTACTAGGTAACTGCGATGCACGACTCCAAGGACATCGTCCAGAAGTGCAACACCTGTCAAAGGTTCATAGAGAAGCCGCATGCTCCAGCTCGTAGCTGCCCATACCAAAGGACCGCCCTTCGCCTGAGAACTCGACATGGTCGAAGCTGCAGAAGTCCTCACCCGGTGGACATGTCTTCTCCCGGTGGCAATCAAAAATTCATGAAGTGGATTGAGGCCATCGCTACTAACCAAATCAACGCCGCCTTCCATTAAGTTCTTCTCAATCCATCATCTATAGGTTCGGAGTGCCTCACAACATCATAACGGACAACAACACGAACTTCACCTCGAAGGAGTTTCGAGACTTCTACGAAGAGCTCGACATCAACCTCACATATGCCTCCATGGCGCATCCACAGACCAACAGGCAAGTCGAAAAGGCCAATGGCCTCGTCTGCAATGGCATCAAGAAGCTGCTGCTACACACCCACCGAAAGGTTGGAAGGAGCCCGCGTGAGGAGCTACCTTCCGTCTCTATGGAGCCTACGACAACGCCAAACAACGCCATTAGCTACACACCCTTCTTCATGGTATATGGAGTCGGGTTAATGATGCCAAATAGGTACGCCATAAGTCCCCATGGGTCATCGCCACAAAGAAGCCAATAATCACTCACACCTCAAGATACCGCCGACACCGGACGGCTCGTGATATTTCCGCGAGCCCATTTGAAGGTGTACCAACAAAGTCTCCGCGAATCACTACGTACCGACGGCTCAAGGACCTTCGGGAAGGAGACCTCGTTCCGCGACTCAAGCGTAAAGGGCACCGAAGCCAGAGTCACCGGGGGAGGACTCTACATGGTTATCGGCAATACCAGTGACACCTACCGCCAAGGACGCCGAACCGAGTCGAATACTCGACCCCTAGAACGCTGTAACAACCGCGATGCTTCTACCCTAGTTGTTTTTACTTAATAAGGATACTCAAATTAACACTGCATTCTACATTACGATGAATAAAATCTAAGTTCCTTGGCCCAAATATTTCTCTCTTGTGTACATTTACATCCTTAATACGGCCAAGTTTCACCTTTTTACTTCGTCTGGCATTATCATAACAACGCATCACCCGAGTAGCTACTACATCCGGCCAACTAAAAGGACATGCACAAATCATAATCAACAACGCACTACGTACAATACATATTTACAAACTTTACATGGGAACAAAACCCCACCGATAATATACAGGTTTTACATTGTTATATTTACAACTCATAGGATTCAACTATGTTGGAGCAGGACATTCGCTCGCTTCGCCTAAGACGCCGGCGATGTCTTAAGCATGATGAGCCATGCTGCATAGTGAGGACACATGTCCTGCCATACCACCCGGAGTAACAGTGGCCTCGCCGCTATTTCGCCAGGTCAACATCACAACGATGCAAACAACAAGCGCTTAGTGCCCTCCTTCACGCTTATCCAAGTTGATGCCATATACAACTTCGCTCACGACATCCACGCTTATGAAATTTTCCCAGCAGTCTCTAAGAGGCTGGAGGGAGATGCATCCGCAGGAAACATCGCAGCTCAGACAACCGCGAGTGATGACCTTGCATGCTTCAGCACCAAGCACTTGGTGGACGCGGTCCTGAACTGTCATGATAACAAATTCCCTCGTCGGTCCATCCAAAACAAGACTCGAATCCAACTCCAGTTAAGGTAATTCAAATTGACCAATCTGCTCATTCTCTTCCTTCGAAGAATATTAATAATCGCGAAGCAAAAGCAGCGTTAAGCCACAAAGATCAGGCACGTCGAAAATTAAAACAAACCTACGGTGACTTATATTGAGTTGTTTCGACTTACATCAAATTCCTCAAGGAGAAATTCTCTCGCAATGCCCGCTTCAGCTTTGACTTCCAAACATCCACTTGATCATGATCATGAGAACGCCCTTCTCCAAGCTTCGATGCGATCACAGAGTAAAGGCAATGTGATGCCTCACTGATGGATGCACGGGCACCATGTAGGAGGTGCAATCACCGGTTCAACTTTGAAGGACCCTAAGAGACGACAGTGATAGAGTATAAAATCAAAGAAATTGACAACAACAAAGGAAGCACATATATTTACATCAAACAACCACTATGTGGTATAGTCGATCTCGTGCATCATGAAGAAGTACATGCATGCTAGAAAGGCAAAATCAAAATACTATCAAATAAAACTATGGCATGTGAGACCAAGCAACTTGATCCCGAGCAGTCGACCGAGGCCTTCGCTTTACATTTCATTGCCCAGTGCATATGTGGCCAGAAGATCAATGAGCTTCAGCCAAAATGCTTGAAGCGATATAGCTAAAAGGAGAAAAGGCTAACTTAGTGCCATCTCTGCCACCGCATCCTAGAGGTGATCTGGGAAGATCCAGCCGCCATCACATCGCCATCGCCTAATGTCCTTCGGTATCCACAAGGACTTTTTTCGATCAAGGCGGTACTTTGTATAGAGCCTCATTATTCTCGCTCACGCAATCAACAAGAAAAGGATCAGCAAAAGTGGTACCATCAAGACTACTGACAAACATAAGAAGTACAATCACCGTAGCTGTTGAAGGTCATCCTCCAAAGCGAGGTATTGCTATCTCGAGGCGATTGATGTCCCAGATGAACGTATAGAGAATAAATTGGCAAAGTCGACAACAAAAGGGCCTGCGGCTCGCCGCATGAAAACTGGAAAAGCACTTATGTGGGCTACCCAAACACTCAAGGAGTAGATCGATCTTCTCGGTGAAGACCGCTTGAGTCCTCATCTTCGAGGAACTCCAACGCGCATCACCGGAGTTGGTCGGCATGTTCGGGAGGCAGCTTGCAGGTTCCGCCTTTTAACATCTTCGACTCCACCATGGTTCCTTCGGGCCTCATCCTTCACGGATTCGGCTGAGAAAGAATTCCTGATATGACAAAGGCAAACAAGTCACTCAAAGCATCAACAAGGAGAAACACAACCAACAAACGTAAATTATTCAATACTCACGAGGAAATGTTGGAGAGGTTGAATACCGGTATCCTTCTTCTTATTCTGGGCTGTGGCATAAGAAGCCATGGCCCGAGGGGAACGACAGAATGGGGAGGTCGACCTTCATCCCCAAAGGTGTCGCCGAGGAAGGCGGCCCTCTAGATCGATAGCATCGCCTCTGTCCGAACTTTCGCCTGGGTCCTCTTGGGAGATAACCTTCACTATGCTCTCAGTTGGCCATTGGCGATCATCAGGTGGAAGCGAGAATCAGACTCAAGATCCTGTTCCGCACAGCCATATATTTTTCAGGAAGGAGGCAACACATCCTCCATCTGCTTCATGAGCAATACATACACATGACAAGATCAAAAAATTAAGACACAAGCAACCGAAAACGCACACGCAAGCATGAGACTCAATTGGAAACTTCCTTCCCGCGTAAATGGGGCCAGAGACTTCGCAGCCCCTCATCCAAGTTGTACTTCAACAAGGGTCGAAAAGCTCGATGAGGTCATTCGAGGACATCTCTTCATCTAACACTATCAAGGTCGGTGGCACTAGAGATAAAAAATCGGCACGCCTGATTGGAGGGCCGACCCGACGCTTGAGCAATGTCCCGGATGATGTCGACACCGCAGCACCTCCTTTCCTCGGACTAGCTGGAACTCCTTCACTTGCTGGTATAGCTTCTCCACCATTGCGTCTCACCTCCATGATGTCATTTGACCAGAGCGCTGGTGACTACCATCAAGCGCCAAAGGGATCTAGAACATAATGCAGGGCAAGCTTGGAATCGTGAATGTAGAACCACTTGTTCCTCCATCCTTGGATGTATTCATAGAGGGAAGGAGAAAATTGACTGTAGGGCGATGGAGATCCCACCCACCTAGCGCCAGAATGCCACTGGTGATTAGATTGCCTCTTCCAGAATAGAGTTCTCGACGAGGCCGATGTGTGGCTCAATGTCGAGCCAGCACTCGCAAAGCATAATAAAACACGCGATGTGGAGAAGGGAATTGGGAGACAACTGGTGGTGGAGTTGTAGCCCATAGAAAAAGAGAAGCCCATGAAGAAATCCATGGAAGGAAGAGAAAGCCCTGATAATGAAAGCATAAAACATAACCCAAAAACCTTCGGGTGGGTCCGGGGTTACCTCCTCTCCGGGGATGCGGACATCACCCTTCTCCTTCGAGATGAGGCCCGACTCAGACAAAGCGTGATAGGTCCACCTCTGACGCTGTCCACCGCTAATCACTGCCACCGACGCTGGCCGGTGGAGGTCTTCTTGGCAGTGCCGACAACGCTTGTTCCCGCAGCAGCAGAAGCGGACTTCTTTGGCTTGCCCATCTTGGTGTCGCGGTGCGATGGGCATGGAGGAAATAAGAGGGAAAAACACGAAGAACATCTAGTGTGCGTGACGACGAAGCTCTAGAAATGGCGAACAGAGAATGGAAGCAAAGGAAAGGGGAAAATTACCCGTCCCTATGCGGGATAAAAAGACGAAGACGGCGAACAAGAACCGCTGATTCATGACTCTAACGCGTGTCCTTCATCGCACCATACACATGGAAGGCATCTATCAACCGTCATGAGCACGCCATTCACTACATATGGTAATCGAGGAGATGCCGAATTATCGCAGAATTACATGTGACTAGTCAAATCAAAGTTAGAAAGTGGGACCCACGATCGCCTTGTCACGCCGCCTCGCCGCCGGGCAGACGGTTGAGCTCACAAAGCCGCCAGGGGACAACATCTAAAGGAAAGGCCAAAGAACGGCTAAGTATTTTCATTGCACACAGTACTTACTCGAGCCTACGACCAACCAACTACCCGGGGCTACTCCTATAAGGAATGCTGGTCAAGACCTTATATATCGACATGGTTCCCTTGTACATTGAAACACTTCTCAGCTTTGAGTCCTTCGTGAAGTCTGCGAATCCACTACGGACTGGGATACTCCCATAGGGATCGCTAATCGCAGATTCGAAAAAGCATCATGTAGATGGCATCCGCTGAACTAAAGTCTCCGCTTGAGTCTATGACTCAACAGACACTGGGCTATTCCCATAGGGAGCTATGGTCGCGCACCCTATGAATCATTCGATGACACATAATAATTTTTAATTACCTTGGAAACTTTTCCCAAATTAATGCTAAGAGGATACCAGATCCATGTTCAATTCAAAGACCTCTCGTGGTGATGAACTTTCGGATGTTGTGCCTATGATGCAAAGATAAGACTCATGATATCATCCGATGGCCTAGTATCGACTCGACCGAGCTCGCTAGTAACATACCATGTCACAGTGCATGATGAAAAATGCCATGGACGGTTGGTTAACTAATTTAAAACACTATAATTCAACTCCTGTAAGACCTCAGCGGCTTGAGTCGAATTACGCCAAAATTATTCCGGATTCGAGTACGAGGACTCGAGTCTGAAGTAGATCGTGTTGTTTTGTCCAAAGACGGTTAACTAACCCTGATCCATTGGGTGAGTCAGGCACACATATAAATAACCCCTATGAACCAACATATCCACTCGAAATTTGTTCGGATGAAAGCACTCGAAAGACTACAGAGTCTCCCCGAAAACACCTGGCACCGACATGGATATTCCTATGGTTACCGACTTTGCCTACCCGGTTCTGCCCACGGAGGCCCACACGAGACTTTCTGATAAAGCAAAGCCCAAGGAGACTCGATGGCCCAAGCACGTAGAAAGTTCAACTCCTTGAAAAGCACCACCAAGCCGTAGATAGAATCTTGAAGGGTCAAACCCTAATCAGAATCGACTGACCACCCAAGACCTGGCCTCCCCATATAAAGGCCAGGAGGGCACAACAATGAGGTTCTTCCCAACTTTCATACACACACTCACGCGAGATTGCATCACAAGACCCTTGTAACCTTCGGTTCCGCCATCAATCAAGAATGCATGCATGAGTAGGGTTTTCTCCTATGGCCTAAACCCGATAAACAGCTGTCCCTCATCATGTCTATTAGCCATCTCGCGATCTCCATCCTCCCCATCTTCTTTAAACCCATGTTCATAATAATGGGAATTTATGAGTTTAACCCATGTCACAACACTTTGACCTGATCCTAGATGTGACAAGGCACTGAGTTTGTTTCTTTCGACATCCCGAAATGGTTTGTCTCATGCACAAGAGTATCTTCTATAGTAAGACAGCAATGCACATTACTTGGCTACCAACCGTAAGACAAAGGTCGAGAAACAACAAAGGAAAGGAACATGCTCAGATAGAATCCCAGACGTGGATGCACAAGTCAACAATCTTCCAAAAACAATGCAAGATGGAGGAAGTCAAGTAGTCATGAGGTAGATGTGAGACTCTTGAGGAGAGCTCTTGTCGTGGATCTATTTGGTTCCATTAAAGAACATCCGCCATAGCATGTGGTAGGGGACGTCCTTAGTTTTCACAACTCAATCGCGACAATAACCACAAACTTGAAGGCTTGAGTAAAGGTACTAGCCATCCTGAGGTAATGTCTAGAAATTAACAACAGGGGTCTACAAAATGGATCTTAGGTTAAAGGTCATATTCATCTACAAGATTCACAACACCAGCATCCAGCACAATCGGGGATCTTAGGTTCAAGTCCGAGGGTTAAAACTCAGAGAAAGGAGTATCCACTATCCGAAAGGACAGTGCAATGCACTACAAGATGGTATTCACTAGGTAGGTTCCAAGAGAAGAAATGACATCCAAAGTACCCAAACAAATGAAAAGGAGGCACATGAGGCTAAAGGAACCTGAGACCCAGAATGTAACATGGTGGAACATTATATTGTAGGTTTCACAAGATAGAGATCATTATGGAAAGGAATCTCTCAGATGAAACGGAACAAGGGAAGCAAGGAACACACACACCAGACTCTAGAAAACTCAACACTAGGTAAAGTGGTTGAGAAATGGCATGCCTTAAAAGGAACCTAAGCTTTCAAGGAAGATACGAGATAGCAAAACTTCTCCAACTCAACACAAGATAAGATGACCTAGAGTTAGAGAGAAACTGGATAAGGAGTAAAAAGAAGCATACTAAAGTTTTTGTACATACTTTTCATCTTTGAAAATAGTTTTCACAAGCACTAGACTCAACATTGACTAGTAGAAAGGTTTTTCTTACGACGGCATCGCTCGATACTAAAACTGTGATACCTTCGGATTATGTACAAATCCTAGACCTTCATATGGTCATAGGTCTAACCTAATCTGGAAGCATACATAGCAAGATTTTGTAACACAACAAAGGACCCTACATACAAAATTATTAAAGCAAGCTCATAATTGAACAAAGAACCAAAATATTACAAGCAGAGGTCACCACCATAGACATTAAACAACGGAAGTCAAATTACGCTATAAAGTATAGCAAACATAACAAATGTCCTATGCGGCCTGAATCATACCGATGATGTCCATCCATAGATCCCGTGATCACGATCGGGAACCCCAAGCTACTCGTCGATCTTGATGCCGTAAAGATATCATCTTCTATGGTAACACTTACACTGCTGCAAAAGTGTCAACGAATGTTGGGGATATACTTTCCGGTATAACTACAGAGTCACGACTGTGGTGGCTTCACCAACGGGTTAGAGCTTTGTTTCACAGGCGCCCATTAGAGAAAGAGGAGCTGCCCAGCTATGACAATGCCTTAAGAGTTACCGACTTAGGCATGTAGTATTACTTGTAGTCCAAGCTACATCTAGTTACCGACTCTATAACATAGCCGGATAGGTCTCTCCTATAACTGTAGGCCCTGGTATCTATATAAACCAGCCCTATGGGAGCCTTTAGAGCACACAATCAATCTTAACACCACAATCAAATCACACATGTAACCTCTCTTGTAATCATTGAACATCCGCTTACGCCAATATATTATCGGGTTGTTAATAGGAGTAGGATCCATCATCGCAATGGATCTCAACTCGGGTAAACTTGTGCTCACCGCTCGAACATCCGATGTCTCACACCCCATATTTCCAACTCCACTAGGACCCCTATGGCATACGCTTTTATTAATCCGACGATAGATGGTGCCCACCATGGGGCAGGTGACCTTGAGCTATGTTCTAGGCGAATTTATGCTGCAGAATCGGTGAAACTATTGCCATGGGTCGATGGTTCACGCCAAAGGATATCCTCTCATCCTTCTCGACGAGACCTAGATTGCGGTTTAAAACCCGTGATGACCCACATGGTCATGTCTATCGGCGTAGATCGACATTTATCTCGGTTTTGTTGAACCCACCCATCCCACCCTTGAGGGGATGAGCATGGTCAAGAAAATCCGGATTCACTTTGTCCGCAGAGGCTAAGAGTTTAAGATCTTGGAGAAAATCAAACCCACCCAGCCCACTCAGAGTGGAAGAAGAGGTGGAAGAAGAATCTAGATCTGATCTATCCAGCGAGATCAGATACATGGATGAGGAATACATCTGCTACGGATCCAGCTCTGCCGATGTTGAGGCAGAAACAAAGTTATACCACTACCTCAAGAACATAAACAAGAAGAAGCACTGTTTCCTGTACCACATAAGCTCTGGATCCGACTTTGTCGATGCTGGAGCCGGTAGTGTTTCGGTCCTAGACGCAATCGAAGAAAACATCGACTTACCTACCTCCCCTCAAGAGTCAATAAAGTCATAGGAACTTCGAGACTTCAACAAAGAGATGGAGGAGTATGAATAAGAACACGCCTCCAAGACAACGCAGGTGAGCCAAAAATTCTCCTAGTCCATATGATAGCATGGATGAAAGCTACACCGCAGATGATATGGATACCGGAGATTCCACCGAGGTCTACAAGCCAACCAATACGGAAAGTATCGACAAAAGTTTATCCCGGTACGATCAAAAGCGCCTTTGACACTTGTATGCACGCCAAGGCCATCAAGGCCAAAGAAGAAGAAAAAGAATCTGACACCGGCAGAGCCGGACGTCGAGGAAACCAACGAGGAAAAAGTTGATGAAGAAATCGAGATGGAGAATCGGGATGGAGATCCGATTAATACCACGCCGATCGCTCCCCTTGTGGATGGACACGTTGTCACCAAGGGTGCACGTGAAATCTATGGAGATGCTCTCATAATTACAATCCCAACGACTTCAGATCTTACGATGGAGGAGCTGAGAAAAGGGCCGAGGACCTCGAAAAGCACTGTTTATTTCTGCTCTCGAGGAGGCCTCATGATCATCGAGCTTAGATAGCAGTTAGATAGTGATCCTACAAAGTATCACCAGATTTTGAGTGACACCCAACAAGGTAAGGGAGGTCCGCTTTGCCAACAAGAACCCGAATATCCATAAAGATTTATTCGATGGAAAGGACAGAGAAAAGATCCTAGTCTACAGCACACTGTTGGAAAAAGCTGCTGCAGCTCGAGCCATCCTCACCAACAATCAGATTCATAGTAAGTCCAGCAGGTGGTGTGTTGCTGGACAAAGGATTAAAGCAGAAAAAAGTCTGCCATTTAGTGTCAAGCTGGCCTCAAAGTCTGAGTTTTGCCACACCGCCAACCAAAGCGCTGATGGAAGGTCTGAGGGATAGGAATCAACGCCACTGCCCTCGTGGAGAAGAAGATAATTCAAGAACCGATTAACGGCTACTCTCTCCAACAAGGATCGGAAAGAGTTATTCGCAAGGCGTTCAAGATGCCATCAGGGGAATGGTCCCTCATCGGGAAAAAATCGCTATAGAGAAGACCCAGAAACACGCCGCCAGTGAGAACAGAAAGATCGGCTAAGGATGCCACCACCGAGCCGTCCGGCTGGACATGCCAGACGAAGAGATGATCCGGATCGCCCTGGATCAAGTAGGGACGGCGCTCAAAGAAACAGGCATCAGAGTCAGCATAATGAGGATCCACCGCCACCACCAAGAAACCCAGCCAGAAATAATCCACCAGGGCCACCATCGCTTCTCGCAGCCACCATGAAGGATCCCGACATAGCTATGGAAGTCGCAGGGCGAGGCGGCAATGGTGAAAGGATTAGCGTAACTGACTCCACCGCGCAGAAGCCGTGAGCCTTCAAGGCGCATATATCTCTCGCCAAACGACGCTCGCCACCGCATTGAATCAAACATAAAAGCGCGGCGGTACAAGGAAGAATACATGTATGTGAAACCCAAGTGCTTTGGACCACACATATGTCAGACCAAATTTCCGGTTGACTTTGGTATTGCCAAACACATTCAATCCTACGACGGCGCGACTCGGCCAGGTTCCTGGCTCTAGGATTTCTTTCGGGCCTGCTGCATCGCCAAAGGGAGGAAATAGCCTGGTCGCAGTCCAATATCTATCACTCATGCTGAGGAAGACGACTCGATTGTGGCTCAATGAACTGTCAGCGAATTCAATTCACAACTATCATTATATGCAAAGTGCGTTCTTTTCAAACTTCGAGGGAATATATGTATGACCTCGCATACGGATACTTAGAAGCGTTGCACAAACACCGGAGAAACCTGCTGGGATTACTCTCGGACATCGGATTGACACGAAGAACTCCTCAGGGATTAACAAACCACGATAGAAGCTTTCATCACAGACTCGAGTCGACTTTTGCATCATAGATCAAGCATGACCACGCCACAAATTTGGGAGAGATTATAGAGACGACAAGAAAATACGCTGATGCCGATGATGATTCGTATAAAAGTGCTAAACATTCTAGCCAATCCCAATGCAGCCAAACAGCCAAAACAACAAGCTCGTAAGCACAAGAACACCCTGAAGAAAAACTAGCCTCGACAACGCAGCTGCCAACGCAATGTTCGGACCGGAGGACGAGGAGGGTGCGAGGCGATCGGGTAGAGGTCGTGGAACTTCCCAATCCAGGCGTAGGAGATTAGCAACCTGAAGAACCTATACCGGCCGACATTGCTAATAATCCTCGTGGTCCACCACTTGGATAGTAACGAGGAAATACCCACATAAATACCGAAAGTGTCATTTCAATAACGACATCAAGAAATACTAACTACCGGGCTACAGATCCAAGCCACTAAAAGGAAAGAAAAATTCGAGAATCCCAAGGAATATTCCGACATGGAAGAAGCGGATATCGCTACAGAGCCCAAGTCGATGGAAAGAAAACTTTATCGACTAAGAAAGACGATACGCCTAGTTCCTTGGATCCCAACCTGCCAAGGAAAGAAGGCGTTCTCCATGAGCTAGATGCCACTTGCTATGGCTGTTCCACGCTTCGGATTGGTCGATGTAACCATCACCTTGATCGCCGATCACCCGAGGAAAACACATCGGGGAAAGTACCTCAGTCATCAATCCTCTTATTGATGGCTATGAATTCTCTAAAACACTCATGGACGATAGAAGTATCATTAACATCCTCTACATTGAGATGCTCCATCGCATGAAGCTACATGAGAGCCGCTTGAGTTACGTATGTAACTTTCCATGGAATTGTACCAGGGAGACAGCAGATTCTCCGGTGAGATTACTTGGACGTGATATTCGAACCCGGTGACAATTACGAATCGAGCCAATCTTTTTTGACGTGGTACCGCTCAAAAGTTCTTACCACGCCATCTTTGACGTCCGCTTACTAGCTGCTCATGGATCATCCTGTTACATCTACAACATGACTAAACTTCCGTGTCCAAAGGGCGAATCACCGTAGGGGGAAATCCGAGGAAGGCTCACGAGTGCAACGGCGATCCGCCGCAAGTCTAAGCTACACGCTCGAGTACCAAGAGATCAAGAAGACCATCAATCCGTCCGAGATGCCCCTATGAAGAACAAGGTGATGAAGCCAAGTTTGTAGTTCAAGGCGTCAGAAGAGACGAAGAAAGCGTCGCTAAAGTAAGACGATCTCTCCAAGACGACGAACATAGGGGTAGTCTTAGACCGCATAGGAAAGTGCGCCTATAGAGTTCCTCAAAGCTAATATTGATATCTTCACATGGCAGCATTCGACATGATTGAGTACCTAGGAACTTGCCGATCACTCTCTTAATGTGTACCGACGCTAAACCCTTCAAACAGTCTTTACGATGGTTTGCGATGAAAAGCAAAGCAATAGCCAAGGAATTAGCGACTAGAATGAGCGGATTTTATAATGAGGTGATCCATACACTATGTGGCAAGTCCCGTAATCGTCCCTAAAAGGACACTATTGATTTAAGGATGTGTTGATTATACCTCTTTGAACAAGGCATGCCCAAAAGATTCGCTCCTTTGCCAAGAATCGATCAAGTTATCGACTCAACGGTGGTCGGAACTACTCGCTTTTCTCGACGATATTCTGATATCACCAAATACCAATGAAAGAGTTTGATCAAACTAAGATCTCTTTAGTAACTCATTTTGGAACCGTCGCCACAAAACTATGCCATTCGCTTAAAGAATGCATGATCAACATATCAACGTATTATGCAACATTGTCTCAACAACCAAATCGGACGCAACGTCCATTTATACGTATATGACATAACAGTTATGTCCAAAAAGAAGGAAACTTTAATTTACGACTTGGATGAAACATTTGCTAGTCTACGAAAGTTCAATATGATGCTAAATCCGAAGAAGTGTTTCTTTGGAATTCCAGCCGGGAAATTGTTAGGTTTCATCGCTCTCGAGCGAGGCATAGAGATGAACCGAGACAAATTCAAGGCTATGCAAAAAATTACCAGGCCAACTGGCCTGAAGGACGTGCATCGTCTCACTGGTTGCATTGCGGCAGTGAGTCGGTTCTTCAGCCGGCTCGGCGAAAGAGCTGCAGCTTTATACAAACTCTTGAAGAAAACCGACATATTTGTCTGGACCCAGGAAGACGAAACTGCCCTACAAAGTTTGAAAGACCTATTAAACTCCACCAGTTCTTCAAGGCTGTAAACCTCAAGAGCCTATGTTACTTTACATTGCAGCGACCAAGAAGGTCATAAGTGTAGTAACAGTAGTAGAGCACGAGGAAGAGGGCCATGATCATAAGGTGGAACGACCAACTTATTACTCGAGTGAGGTCTTGACAGTAATCAAAACAAAGGTATCCACATCATCAAAGTTAGCCTATGGAGTGTTCTTTGCATCCAAAAAGCCACACCACTATTTTCAAGAGCACAGATCACAAGGTGAGCATCGCCCCGTGAGATATAATAAATAATCGCGACGCTACAGTACATGTCGCAAAGTGGGGAATAGAGCTTGCAGCTTTTGACATTGAGTACAAACCACGTACAACAATCAAGTCCCAAATACTTGCCGACTTTGTTGTTGATTGGACAGAGACGGCAGAAAACACAAGTCCGCCAGACTTAGAATTTTGGACCCTTCACTTTGACGGATCAAAATCACGAGGAGGCTCGGGGGCTGGCGTGGTGCTCAAATCACCCCAAGGAGATAAGTTGTTCTATGTGTTGCAAATACACTTCACGGCAACCAACAATATTGCCGAGTATGAAGCATTTCTACATGGAATACGCATGGCCAAAAACATTGGCATAACAAGACTCATGTGTTACAAAGACTCGGATTTAGTTGCTCAGCAAGTATCCGATATCTGCAACGCAAACAAACACATGGCAGCGCATACAAAGCTGTTGTGGATGAACTATGTAAATCGCTTGAGGGTTTTAAGGTTCAAATCATCCATCGAGGATAAATGAGGACGTAGATGCTCTATCAAGGATAGGCTCTACGTGGAAACAAGTATCGGATGGCGCTTTCTTAGATCATTTAAGGGTAACAGTCATAGTCGGAGTTGATGAGGACTATCCGACGAAATCCGACTCACCTTTAATAGCAACTCTGGCTATAATTCCCAGCTGGACAAAACCATATTTGGACTTCCTGATAGACAGAAATTTACCCGAAGACGAAGTCTTGCACCGACAGATCATCCGACGAGCAAAAGCCTATACTATAATAAATGGTGATCTCTATAAGCGGAGTTTTCTGGCGTGTTCCAGCGATGTATTTCTTCGGAAGAAGGAGTGAAAATCTTAAGATAAATCCACAAAGGCGAGTGTGGTCACCACGTCAGAGCCATATCCTTAGTGGCAAAAGCTTTTCAATTGCATTCTTTAGGCTTACAGCCTAAGGCATGATGCCGATAAACTGGTCGAAATATGTAGAGGCTACCAAAAATACGCCCATCGTGCACATGTTCCGCTGAACAGCTATGTAACAATCTCTATTACATGGACATTTGCGTCTGGGGCTTGATATGGTAGGACCGCTTTTGCACAAAAATGTGGATTTACCCACCTACTAGTGATGGTGGATAATTTACAAAATGGATTGAGGCTAAACCCGAATAAGTTACTTATAGAGCCACAACCGTAAAGTTTGTTGAGGACGAATCATCCGATTCAGATATCCGCACAAAGATAATTATCGACAATGGGAGCAATTTTTCCATGGGGAAACTTGCAATTCGCAAGAACAAGGGATCCGACTTGATATTTCATCACACATCCACAAGCTAATGGACAAGTCGAAAGAATTAACGGCCTTATTTTGCAAGGACTTCGACATCTCCTCGAGGCATCGCTGTCGTCATGGGATTGGGCTAAGAATTACCATCTCGCAATATGGAGCTTACGGTAACTCCTAATGTGTCAACCGGATATACCCTTTCTTCTTGGTCTATGGTGCGTACAGTTCTTCCAAGTGATCTAACTCATCACTCCATGAGTCAAAGCGATATCAAGAAGATGCAAGTTTTCGACAAGATGATCTCGATATAATCAAGAAGTATGTGTCGCTTCGAGCAAAGATCTATAGCCTATCGCCAGGTTGCTAAGTATCATAGTCAGACAGTTCAAAACTGTTCTTTTAGAAAAGACGATTTGGTTCTCCGACTTGTGCAAAAGAGAAAGCACAAACTTTCCTCGATTTGGGAAGGACCTTTTATGACTAGCAGAGTTCTGCATAATGGGTCGTATTATTTAACCGATACGAGACCAGTCAAGGAAAGACCGGATACTCGGAAGAGAAAGAGAGTCATGTAGTACATACCGGATGAAATAGATGGCCCATGGAATATTGCACCACGCCCCTTCTATTCTTAGTTATATTTCTTTGTAATCATATATGTACATGTTCAAAGTGAAATAAAGTATTGGTTTCCTCATATGTTATATTTGAGAAGTTATTTTCCATCTTATTTCCAAAAGAGCATGTCATTTTCAAAAATCCCAGAATGCTGGAAAGTACTTTATGCTCATGTTCGTTCTGGTTACGATTTTTGAATATCTAAAAATGTTACCTTAGGGTAAAAAATTCAATTTTTTTTCTATACTTTGGTTTTTTATCTGATTGCTTCGACGCGGGTATTTTCCGAGTAATGAGGTGTTGGGACTGGAAGATGGCTTTGTTTCCGAGTTTAAATTGGTTTAGCAATTGCGCTTGCTGTTCTAAGAAAGTTTCTGCTAAGGTTACCGCCCATGAAAGGGACGAGTCAGCGAGCCAGATAAAATGACAAGTATAGGCATAAAACAAAAAGTGCTTAAGAAATTTTCAAAGCACACGCATAAAATATACATAAGTGCGACGATAGTAAAAGTATTAGTTTTTTTACAGGTCAGCACAGCCAAAATAAACTATTTTCATCATTACATTGCCAGAAGTTCAGAATAATGCATAAAAAACTGTTTATGCTGCAAAGCCAGGTGGTGGTGATGAAGAAGGTGGAGCGCTGGAGTCGACATCATTGTCTCCCTGGATCTCAGACTCGGAAGCTACAAAGTTGTCTTCTGGCTCTTGAAGCGAGGGAGGCACGGCGACGATTCAAGAACGGTGTCAGATAGTTGGTCATCTCTCGCCACACGCACAAGCATAACCTGCATAGGAATCTTGATTGCCTTTATGTCATGTGGGTTGCTTCTCATCGCCCTCCTCGGCGATACCTTTGGTGACATGCCAGATTTCCATCTCGGTTGGTGGCTCATCACCATGGTAATGTTAATCCGAGCAGCAGTCCGAGCATAGGAGATCTTTTAGTCCTTGATAAGCTTCAGAATCTTCTTGGCCTTGTACCTCACCTCTTGCACTGACATTGTGTGCAAGTCGAAAAGCTTGACCGACTCGCCAGCCTCTTTAAGAGTCTGGAAGAAGTCATACAAGATATCTCTGACGAGCTTGATGCGCTCGAGGCCAGGTTCGGAGGTAGGAGAGTCGGTAAGATTTAGGAGGGCTGGGAAAGAACCAAAAAGTCGAAATTCGACTAAAAAAAAATTCAAAAAATCAACAAAAATGAAGGTAGGAAATCTTACCTAACACATAACGATTCCATTGAGCATGATCCTCACGGAGGTTGTTCAGCCCACTCGCTGTCTGGGCTAGATCCTTCGACTATCAAAGTCCTTCTTGAGATGATATAATTGTTTATGTCAGAGGGCTAACAGCTTCTCGAGCCTCACGGTCTCATGGTTGTTTGACTCCAGGACAACAGCTACGGATTTCTCCGACTCAATTGTGAGCTTCTAAAGCTTGTCACGGAGTTTAGCATTTTCCTGTTCCAAGAACTTGAAGTTCTCGGATTTCTCCACCATCTTGCTGGACTCGCACAACAGTTCTACAAAGAGAAAAAAAATCAGTCGGACAGAACAAGTTTGAGTATGACAATAGCTAATTGACAAAAAAGAAGCTAGAAATATTTACCTTCTGCTTCATTTTTCTCAACTTGCAACTTTGAATTCTCAAGGCACAAGGCTTTGATCTCCCTATGCTTATTACAGATGTTCTTGAGCAATTCCTGGTTGAAGATGCGATTTTCAGAAGTTTAGAGACTGTGATACCGTCAGACGGCTACTAAGACTCCTGCTGCAAATTTAACTAAGTAAAAGTACAACACGAGCCTTGTGGGCTACACTACATCGTTTCAGAATTCCAAAAGCATCAACTCAATCCAACGATGTTTATCCGACTTTTATGCTTGGGGCTAGAGGATATGATAATAAATGCAACAAGAATCGAAACTTACAATGTGTTCCAAGTTCAACTTTTCAACCGAGCTTGGTGCTGGAAACACCTACTCTGGCTAGGGAGAGGGAGGAAACATTCAGCTACTGGGAGTTCACCACTCTATCTTAGCATCCTGCATCAAAATTTGGTCCAGGAGGTCGTTACCAGCTTGCCATCCTCCGTCAGAGCTCGCTGCCTCTGTGGTTAAGGTTTGCTTCTCAATTCAGGAATGAGTCAACCGAGGATCTCTTCCTTCTTTTTCCTCTTTAGGCCGTAAACAGCAGAGCCGCCACTTTATCCAAACTTCCGAGAAATTACCATGGGATCATTACCTTAACGAGTTTACCTCGTTAGTTGCCTGATCATCGGGTGACCAGGCTTATGAGATGTTGCCAAGATCGTGAGAGGCGTAAGCTTTCCCGATGGAGTAATCGGATGGAGTTGGTGGCGATGGTAGGGGAAATAATAAGCTTTTGCCGACGATTTGCTTGCTCGGGCTTGGTATTACTATTCAAAACTGCTTTAGTAGAACACGAAAATCCAAATATCGTGTGTTTTGAGAGAAAGAAAGGTACAAAGTACTAAAAACAAAAGATAGGGTTCTTACTTTTTAACTACTAGCAGACTTGGCCAAGAAGTAACAACAACTTCTTTCGCCTTTGCGCTTCTTGAGGCGCAGCAACTTCTTGCACCTCATCATTGATATGTCAAACGTATCTATAATTTTTGATGTTCCATGCTTGTTTAGTATCTACTTTGCTTTGTTTTGTCTACGCTTTTAGGTATTTTTATACACTTTCTGGAACTAACCTATTGATAAGATGCCACAGTGCGAGTTGCCTGTTTTCTGCTGTTTTTGGTTCCAGAAAAGCTAGTAAGGAACTATTCTCGGAATTAGACGGGGAAAATCCAAAGTCAATATTTCACCGAGGAGAACACAGAGTCTAGAGGAGATACGGAGGAGTACCAGGCTAGACTTCAAAGTGCCCACCCTAGGTTACCTCAAGGGTGTGGGCCCCTAGCCGCCTCCCCCGCCTCGCCTCTTCTCCTATAATAAGCCTCATGCCTAAACCCTAAGCACCATCAATATTCCATTTAAACCGCTCAGAGTCATGTGGCCATCGTCCCTAGATCAGGTGGGGATCTAAATCTCTTCCCAAGACTCGAAGAGGAGCTTTCTTTGACTGTGACTTAGAACTTTAGATGTCATTCTAGGTGTTGTTTTGCCCTTATGCTTAGTGATTATTGTTGTAGCATGACTTGTTGCAAACAATTGGGATTGCTTAGTGTGCCTTGAAGGAATCATGGGTTGTTTTAGCATGCAAAAGCATAGTATTATGGTATTCTCCTTTGATGCTTTGTTTGGGTTGACTTGGCACATGCTCACACCATGTTATGACTATGAACAAGTCACCATAGCTCTATGATCATTTAGTCCTTGACTTGTAGTACCAATTATGCTTTGATTAGTAATGTTTTTTCGCCCGCATGATTATGGCCATTATTGCTCTCTTAGTTGGTCGCCCTAGTATTTTGCTAGCCTCCACTTGTATGAGTAAGTTCTACTCATGCTTACAACTCCCAAGAAACCAAGTTATTCCAAAGTGTCCACTATAAATTCCTATGCATAGTGTGTTACACCATTCCAAGTATATTCTACTTTTCATCTATCTTCCAATTAAAAAGTATTTTGTATGTGAAAACTTAGTGATTAAATCTCTTACTTAACTTGATAGCACACTTTATTTTTCTTTCCCTAATAAACTTGAACCATTGTGTCATCTATGTTGTATATGCTTGCACTTATACGCTGGAATTAGCGTAACCATGTTGTCATGGGGAACGCTTCAACCTTGCCCTTGTACTTTGTACAGTTGATATCATGCTCTTTTGTCTATGGATGTCGTCGATGTGAAATGAAAGGGGAGATTGTAAGTCCATGGAGTTATGTATGTTTGTTAGAGAAACGTCTAGGACGCTAGCCTAAGCCATGCCTAATAATGGTGGAAACTTGTAGCATCACATAGTGACATCTATGAAGCATTCTTCTTATAAAAAAGGAGATTGAGAAAAATAGACATATTGAGAAAAGAGGAAAGAGACAAAAAAGCACCATATTCCCATGGTAAATAAGAAGAATGTCGAGATGCTCATTGTCTTCTTGCCTTGTCACTTTGGTTATGGGATAGCTCGTACTCATGTGCAAGGGGTACCTTGTTGGAGGTTCTCATGATACACGTGTACTTACTATGACAAGAACTTGCAAGCAACTAAACTTGAGTAGCATGAGGAGCTACCAGATTCAAGGGACATGAGATTGACAACTTATACTTTGTCAAGCATATACTCCATAGTTTGTTCACTTTAACCTTAATCACTTAAAGATGCTTATGATAGGGGAAATGTAATAAAGCTAACAAGTACCATAATTTTGGAAGCTCTTTGAGACTTGAAATCCCAGCTTCCCTTTATGAAGGGAATTTCTTCCACTATTATATTGAGTCTCCACCTTCTACCTTTTAGGCACCAGCTAAGAGAGCATAGTTGCCATTCTTAGTTCTATGTGCATTGTTCAAAACTTATTGATTTATGCATATTGTTGATATTACTTGTTCTTGTGCTATTTGTATCTAGTCACTCTTATTAACTTTGAAGATGTCAGATGCATCTATTTGCTACTCGATGAGGGACAAGATGATTGCCACTATGTTATGATTTTTGTATGTGAAACAAACAAACGTTTTTCAATGCATGTTATTCGTGATCTTCGTTTGTAGCATTTCATGTTGCATGTATAGTTAATTTTTCATTACCGTTATAACTCCATATTTCATGCTCATGTTTAGAGTTCTTGGTCCCAGCTTTCAATGCTTGCAAATGGTTGATCTTGGTTTGATGGTGCATGTCACCTCAAAATTATTCTTTATCACTTACCTACCGAGGACGCAGTAGGAGTTAAGCTTAGATGCTTGATACCGGAAACATATCAATAATATTTTATGTTACATGATTGTTTAGTATCTACTTTGTTTTTTCTACACTTTGAGGTATTTTTATACACTTTCTGGAACTAACCTATAGAAAAGATGCCACAGAGATAGTTGCCTATTTTCTGCTGTTTTTGGTTCCTGAAAAGCTAGTAAGGAAATATTCTCATAATTTGACGGGACAAAAGCCAAAGTCAATATTTCACCAAGGAGAACACGCAGTCCAGAGGAGAGACGGAAGGGAGCCACATGTGTCGACCTGAAAGGGCCCACCTTATCACGCTTAGGCAGGGTGTGGCCCCCCTGGCCACCTCCCTGCCTTGCCTCTTCGCCTATAAGAAGCACCCAATGCCTAAACCCTAAGTACCCGAGAAATATTCCACGAAACTGTCTGTAGTTGCCGCCACCATCGTCACTTGATCGGGGGGTCTGAAACTCTTCCCGGCACCCTGCCAGAGGGGAGATCATCCCGGAGGCGTTTTTCTTCATCATGCCAGCCTCCGGTATGAAGCGTGAGTAGTTCCACCTTGGACTACGGGTCCATGTAGTAGCTATATGGTTGTATCTCCTCCTTTACGCTTTCATGTCTAGATCTTGTGAGGTCCATTCATGATCAAGATCTCATCTATTTGTAATCATGCATGTTGTGTTTATGATCCGATGGATATTGAGATTACTATGTCAGATTGATTAATGGTGTTGTCTTATTGATTCTATCATGTCTGTGTTGTTTGTGATCTTGCATGCTCTTCGTTGTTAGTAGCTATCTTGGCCAAGTAGTTGCTAGTGACTCCAAGAGGGGGTATTTATGCTCGATAGTGTTATCATGCCTCTATTTAATCTAATGTATGATAGAAATCTCTAAGCTTATAGATGTGATGTTCCCACTAGGGAGAAAACAAGGGTATCTTATTCATGGAACAAGTGGATTGTTTACCTTACACACTTTGCTTAAAGAAGTTGTCTGTTGCTTGCAACTTAATACTGGAGGGGATTCGGATGATAACCCAAAGGTGGACTTCTAGCCATACATGTAGTTGGATGGCCTATGTATCTTGTTGTATTGCTCTAATTGAATCTCATATGATCTTTATTTCTATTATTGCATTTATATACCTTGCTCAGTACTTTCAATTTCCCTTCTGTATTTTGTTTACCCTGCATGACATGTTTGTTTATCTAAGGAGAGAACCTCTAGTGAACTATGGACCCTCGGCCCAATCATTACCATTGATACATCTTCCATTGTGCGGGCTACTTTCTCTCGAAACCACTATCACCTTCCACACCATATAGTTAATCCTTTGTTATAGCAACCGGTGAGATTGACAACCTCACTATATGTTGGGGCAAAGTCTTGAGTTTGTGTTGTGCAGGTTTCCAAGTTGCTTTCAAAACCTTTGAGACGCTTCCTTCCTACTACTAGTTTGATAACCTTGGTTTCTTACTAAGGGAAAACTTGCTGTTGTGCTCCTTTACACCTTGCTCTTGGGTTTCCCGAAGCACTCCTACATCAACGGGCCATCATCAATCATCCTCCGTCAGCTTCCGGATTGTCTAAGAGATAGTTTTTAGTGGAGCTAACTTAGACTCAGAGAGTTTCTAGCTAATAAATTCAAAAGCATCCATGAAAATAGAGTCGAGAAAGAATGTAAAAGAGCTATTTAAACACAAAAAGCAGTAGTCAAATATTTACCGGAGTCGAGGATTCGCTGGACGTAAACATCTTCATGGAGACTTCGGAACTTTTCGCTCCACTCTTTCCTTGATCAAACATTGCATGAGGGTCTGTAGTCCTTCGCCGAAATCCGGCTCGAATCGACATGCATCTTTGTCCTTCTTTTCACTAGTGATCCGGTAGATCGGGCGATTCCATGGTGCCGAGAGGCTGAATCCTGCGCCCAACGAGCAAAGGATCAAGTCGGATCCACGAAGGCCCCCATGCTTCATCGAAACTCAACCGCTTTTGGCGAGGATCAAGATATGCGATAGCTCCTGGCTCAAGGCCCCATGACCTTTGGTGGGGAGCGCACCACGAATGTTGGAAGACCTTCCGCTTTCCAAGAGCCTAATATCCTAGGATAAAAGAAGCTTCCGCCCAACGCTTGACGGATTCACTAGCCTTATCCTAGGGTAAACTCGGTCCTCCTAAGGATTAAGCTTAAGGGTGACGGTGGTAAGCGAACCTGAGTTAATAGAGTTCTTCCGGTACCATAGTAAATTAAGGGGTGAGACTTGGCCTAATGCCAAGAAACCCTTGCACAGCTGCGTGAGTGCTAAGCTCAAGCAGTAGAGTTGGGAGGTAGATTGTGGAGTTGCTCACCATAATAGTTGAGGACTCGACGAGGAAGTCCGACGGCAAGGTGCTGAGGCCACTGACAATGGCGCGCTAAACAACACCCTCTCGCCATCGCTATAGGCGGAACGGCTTGCCTCGAGGTGCTTCCGCCACGTGTGGCGACAATGAATCTGTCGTCCTCCATGACCTAGAGTTCGGTGTCATCCATGACGCTTGAGAACCTGTGAGGCCCAAGATCTTCTTTGTCAGTCTGGCCGATAACGAACCCGCCACGCCTTGAGCCTCGAGGGATGCTATTGATCTTGGAGGAAAAGGACCGTGGGGAGAGAGATTTTTTGAGATGTGTAGGTGGGAATGGCTGTGGAGCGCCAAGGAGTACGAGGAGGCAATGAATGAATGGGTGGAGAGATAAATCTGAGAGAAGGGTTTTCTCTCTCTTTTATTTACCTTTGTATTCAAGATTCGTATGCTAATACGCCCATTAGCGCCACGCTTATTGGAGAGAGGGAGGTAGCCTTGTGACTCTCCCGCCGATTTTTGCGTAAGCATTGAAACGGGCGCTCGCTCGGCGCGAATGCACCCACCAACGATCATGTTGATGGACTCGCCGCGATGTGACTCTGGTCTGAAAAGTTGTCATCCAAGACGCTACCGGAAACCGGATCATGTTTCAACCGAGTAAGGAAAAGACTAAAGTCGAACAAAACATATCTGACTGACCGACTCGGAATCCTAAACTACTGAAAGAAGCTTTTGGGGAACCCTTCAAGATTCTCAAGACGATGAAACCACTGCTAGTCGATTTATCCGACTTTTGATCTTGGAGAGACTCGGCCATCAAGTATATACTTTCCGGCATACCCATAGGTCTCGCTAACTGTAGGCTCACCAGGTTAGAGCTTTGCTTCATGGCTACCCAAGAGAAAGAGGAGGAGCCGGCCGGCTATGACAAGGCCTAGAAGAGTTACCGATTTAGGCATGTAGTATTACTTAGTCCAAGCTGCCTAGTTATCGACTGTAACGAGTCGATAGGTCTTCCTACAACCATAGGCCCGGTATCTATATAAACTAGCCCTATGGGAGCTTTTAGGGCACACAACCAATCGTAGAATACCATAATCAACTCGCAAAAGTAACTCTTGTAATCCGCTATAACATCCGGATTTACAATCGATATATTACTAGGATCGCTAGTAGGAGTAGTATCCGATCACCGCAATGGATTCAACTGGGTCAACTTGTGCTCACTGCCTCGAACATCCGACATCTCTCACCACATCTTTCCAACGCCACTAGGACCCTTATGGAATACTTGTTGACAATCCGACGACAACGAAGCAAGGGTGAGTACGTGGTGTACTTAGTAAGACTTATGGTCGGTGGGGATGTTTTAAGAAGCTATCTCTCTGCTTATAAAACAAGAGGGAGAAGAAGCTCGATTAATCGGAGTATTTTAAAAGGAGATAAGATAACGATATATCTAGCTTTGATCATATTTTGGTATCCACCAAATCTTTATTAGTCAACTCACCAACTAGGATCACCCTCGATCTCTTCTAAGCATCCTAAGCACACTTTACTTACCCGGGGCTTTTACGATTAGGGATCAAGTTCTTTTATCATCTTAGAATCCATTCCCAAGTAGTCCATAACCATGGAAATGACTTTTGAAAAGATCAATACTCGCAGGTGTAAAACTTTGCCCACACATACTAACCGACTCTTAAAAGTGCCAAGATATAGCCCTCTTCCTTGAAGGCCGGAAGAGGGTGGTTAGACACCCTTTACCTTGCTTTCACGAGACCATGAGTCATGCAAGAAGGATATGTCGTCAGAATGGGTCGAGTCCCAAGTCTCCTAGAGATGTGAACAGGTTTGAGATTACGAGGCTGCTCTCCCATTCCCCGCCACGCTTACCTACCTATATGAATGCACCTCCTTCGAGAAGAACCAGAATGCATATGTCAAATGTAATTCTCAAACTATGTGACTCATGGAATCTACTAGGCAAGTTAGTTGGTCGAGGGGGTTTCGAGGACCATGTATGGATGTACGCCGCCTTTGGTTCAAGAGGCAAGAACTCATGTCCTAGTGGTGGCGAGTATGGGAGTGCAAAAAACCACAACCCACCGTGGCCTCCGATACAAGCCTTAGCATGTTTAACTTACATCTCTGATCATACCATGTCATCCTATAAAACTAGGTTCATTCAGAGCCTCTAATTCATCATATGGATGGACCAAGGAACAACTAAGCATGGCTAAGAACAATCAAAATAAATAGCTCTAGCAAAGCTCATAAGCCAAATCCTAGTTATGCTAGGATAAGTGGATCAAGGATTACAAGCTACAAAGGGAACACACATCAAAGAGAGAAACAATCAACACATGGCATTGATGCAATTCTCAAGCAAGAATGATGAGATGACAAGTTAAATAATACATAAATGAAACCCTAGGGCATGCTCGACCATTTTAAATAGCGTCCAAGGGGTGCAAAACCATAATCTAAGGATCTCGTGAGTCACCTACGGGGTTCATTTTGTTCTTCTCATTGAACTTGTCATGGAAGTTGCTTAACGATGCATGATTATGATTCTATTGTGCAGATCTTATTTTTCTAAGCATTTTGATATATTATTCATATTTTTCTAATTTAAAATGAATTAGTTATGAATTTCTCCATTTTTAATTCATTTTAAAACATTTTTGGATTATTATTAAGTAATTACATTTTGGAAGTACTTTAACATTTTATTTAATCAGAAAACATTTCTGATAAGATTTTTTTGAATTACAGAGGGGCCCACATGTCATACATTTATTATTTACTGAAATAATTATAGAAATCATTTACTGAAAAAGGTTAAAAGAATTATGGCCCTGACATCAGCACGTCCCTGTTGTAGATCGAGCGCGGCCACAACGATTCCGAGCACGCGGGATGACGCTGAGGCATGCGTTGGAACGAGGAGGGAAAGGGGAGGCCGATGGTAGCTGCGTCGCACGGTTTTGTTCATCGGAGTGCTCTAACAACAACTAACAATAGCGGCGGCGTTGGATGGTGCAAAGGGTGATATAGAGAGGAAGAGAGGATTGAGGAGTCTGTGGGACCTCCGGCTCACCGGTGTTGTAGGTAAGGATCGAGAGACGAGACGAAAGAGCACATGGCGCCTGAATCGGCGATCAACATGATTTGGATTAGGGAAGGCACGAATGTCCTGCCGATTGAGGCTCCTGCGGCCGATTCCTTCCTGGAGGTGGATGAGAGGAGCACCTGGTTCTCCTCCTGCATATCGGAGTGGTGGGAGCTCGAACAACACAAAGACGGTTGTCATGAGCTAGGGTTCGATCATAGAGGAACGAGGGATGGGACAGATTTAGGAAGAGAAGCAGGCATGGCTAGGGTTCGTATGGGAAGCAATGGGGTAGTATAGGCTTGAGGGCTATGAGACTATCTTAGCCATGAAAGTAAAAAGAAGGCGTGCACCACCACAAATGCTTGCCGGGAAGCGAGGTGGACGACCAGAGGTATGTAAAAGTATGGGCCATAATTTCAGCTTGGCCACTAGGTTGTCCTATGTAAAATAATTCCCTAGTTTTAGTTAATCTTGTATTAGGTTTGATTGTGCATCATGATCATCATATTTGAAAACTCTAATACTCTTCCTTTCTTGAGAACTTCTCAAATGGGTTTGAAAATATTTAGGCATACATGTGGACCCCATATAGTATAAGGGACCTATGTGTTTCATATATTTTATGAAAAGCTTTTGGTATTTTGAAATACCTAAAATGTTTGCAAAATTGAAAATACAAAGAGAAATATAAAACAGAATATACAAAGGTTTCTATAAAAACATGAGCATCCAGCAAGCTGTAAGCCGCATCCCATCTTTCCTCCTCCCTCTTCTGCCGCCTCCTCAGAAGACCCCACCTTTATAAAGGTAAAGGTCCTCATGGATTGCAATGCTAGTCCTCGGATCAAATGCTAGCATCCATGCTTTAAGATGGAAGTACAAGGTAAACAAAGGTCATTATTACATTTTCATTCCAGATAATACTTTTACAACTCCATAGCCATAGGCTAGTACAAGAGTTTAACTTAACAATATAAGTAAAAGTCTTCATCTTCATGTGCCATAGGCTAGCATGTTGAGTGTAGACTCATAACCCTAACCCTCATCAGAGTAACCTGCAACATCACAAGTTACAGCCACAGTGGGTCAATACATTGGAATAGTATTTGCAAGTGATACCTTAGTAGAATAATAGTATCTAGCTTCTACATGAATTTGGCTAAGTGTAGCTTAGGCTTGCTTGCTCAAAATAGGTTTCACCATAAGTTTAAAACACTAAGTTTTTGTTTGGCAAAACTCCAAGGAACCACCAATAGACATTGGTGAACCTTTACCCTTATTCAACCACGTTTTTAACTTAGAAATTGGGATGAGGAGATTCTGATAGCTTCCATGTCTTGATCCTCAAATTGTCCATTATAGAGACACGACTCAAGTGATTAGATTTTCCTTCTCGAGAAGTGGTGCGCTTTCCAACAACACTTGACATTCATCAAGACGTAGACCTTTCAAGCCTTCCTTAGACTAAATGGACACGTTCCAACCTATCACCCTACCACAAACTGTCCAAAATGGCTGTTAATGCAACCTATATGATCAAGGCAGGGTCTATATTGCCATGTGGTCGCACTCAGAAGCTTCTTAACATATGGCATCTCAAATCCTTTTGTTCTGGGTGGCTTCACAAGTGTGATACAAGGTATACCATAGATATGGGCCTTGTGTAACAACTCAACATAACTCAAACATAACATTCCACATGGCTGTGTGTTTCTATTCACTTAGTTGTTTTTATTAAGGCAAAACACAAGTCAAAGACTTAGCAAATTTTTCCATATCATATGTATATATTCCACCCTTTGGTTGCTACTAGTTAGAAGCTAAGCATGAAATAGCAAGGCATCTTAACTTAGAGAAAATTCTAACAATTCTACAGACCATTAGGATTTCCCAAGCATAGTATATAGATACTTAGCAAAATTATCATGCAAGCCCTATACAAAAAATATCTCTAATGCATATTCAAAATATTGGGATAAAAATATGAAGCACCACTTGCCTTGGTAGTTGGGGAGTAACAACAATCCTCATGCCTACAATCACTACTTCAGCACCAAATCTACACATAAAATAATAAAAGACCAAATTCATATTTCAAATAATCAAGAAAAAATATATGAATGCATGCAAACGTGCTATGCAGATGATTTTTCAAACCCAAACAAGACAAGTAAAAATAGTATCAATAAAAAACTAAGTTAATTTATATTCACCAAATAAACTTAATTTGGCTTCAAAACATTTTACAAATGATTTTTATACACAAATTATGCCTACAAATGTCTCTCGCATAAAATTCTATTTTAAGAGAAGCTAAATTACAAAAACTAATCCTACAGATGTAAGATTTATTTTGTGATTCCAATGATATATTATTTGCATTTTTTGGATAACTCCGAACAAAAGTTATTGAATTTATAAGTTTGAATAACTCAATAGATTCAAAAACAGATTTTAAATCCTAAAAATCCCACACACACGTGCGGTCTGCCCCGATTGTCTCAGACCTGCCTCGGTCTTCTACCGATCGATCAATGAGAGCCGCGACGATTTATTTGGGTAATGAAATCGCATCGCCAGATCTATTCATACCCCTTCGATAAGTGATATAATCCCATGCGCATTAGATCTAGATCCCAATCTACACCGGTTCCATCAAACCACCACTGGGCGGATGGCTACAAGCGAATGGGTGTCACATGGCACATCGGGCAAAGGTGCTCCCGGCGATTCCGGTAGAGGGGGCTAGGGGCAAGGGCATGGCGTTTACCAGCCACGCAAGGTTGCGTAGGATGCTCAAGGTGGTTTCGGCTGATAGGGCGCTGCTGCGACTGTGGAGCCGCCACGAATCGCGGGAGCTCGGGTTCAGAGTTAAGTACGCCATTGGTTTAACAGCATTGTTTAGTGAGCAGACACCGGGCGATGCTCGACCGATTTCCTAGCACAAACCGAGGCACGGTGGGTGCACAAAGATCAGCCGTAATATGACAAAGTCGTGGAGAAGGCAAGGCACCTGTGTTTTACCTAGATTGCCTGGAGACCTGAGGTGGATCTGGGACGGCGATTCGGGTCACGCCAGCAAGCAAACCGTAGGCGCTGAACACTATGCATAAGGACATGAGGATCACGCTTGCTTGAACCTGCATGAAAGGGGCTACCGAGCTCACCAGACCGCTGGCAGGAGCCTGGCTGGACAGCGCCAAAGTATGTAAATATGGCAAACAAAGCGGTTGAGCTCACCCAGAATGTCATAGGAGCTCGCTCTGACAGCCGCCTGGGTGAAGCAAGGCGAAATACCAGCACTGTAGGAGCCGAGTGTGCTCACTGTAATCGGCTATGGTGGAGCTCGTTTGGACAGCGCCTTGCAAAAGAGGAGGGGAAATCGACCATGGTGGAGCCAGTGTGCAGAGAGGTGATTAGGCAGCCGGTGGAGGGGGGCGCAGGTAATTACTGGGTGCTCCAATGCTAATTACAAGGAGAAAGTAAATGCGACGCTTCTGAGTGAAATCTACGGCAAAGCGACGGGTCTCATACAGGGGGAAGAAGAAGTCGACTGCTTCTCAACAAGTGGGCCCAAAGCAGCCGGTACCAAGGAAAGGCAAAAGGTGCGTGAGAGAGAGGAGAGGGAAACCCGTGGGCTGGATTTTTTAAATGATTCTGCATTGATGGATGGAAGGCTTCATGATGCCCTTTTCTATTTCTTTTTATTCCTTTTCATTTGATTTGATTTTCTGAAATAATTTTCAAATGCTTTTCAAATGAGTTTGATTTCAAATTTCTTTTGGATTTTGCATAGTAGAAAACTTTTGTACTCAAATGAGTGTAAAACCTTTACCGCTTAGTCCAAAAGTTAATTTTGGACATAAAGGAAAATAAAATAAACCATGCCTTAATATGATTATGATAATGTGCATAAAAGTAAATTTTGTTTTGAGAATTTTGTGCAAGCTTTGCATTCATATTTGAAATATTTCCGATCATAACAAGGTATTCTCATAGACTTTTGAGGAGTAAAATAGAACCATTTCCTTTCTAGCATAAAATGATAGGCATAAGAATGGTTTATCATTTTGAAATCTGAGTTTGAAATAACCAAAATGCTTATGAATGCATGAATGATATGCAACTTTTCAAATTATGATTTTTGGGATGTTACAAATCTAACTCCTTAAGGTGAATCTCACCTCTTAGATTCGGATTGGCTAAGCAAATAGGTGTGTGTGGGTGGTCTTCTGAAGATCATCTTCTCTTTCCCATGTTGCTTCTTCCTGAATGATGGTTCCACTAAACTTTACAGCATTTGGTAGTATTGTCCTGAGTAAATATTTCTCGCAGCTTCTCAAGAATCTTGATAGGCTTCTCTTCATAGGTGAGATCACTTTCCAATTGGACCTCTTCCAAAGGTATAGTATCCTTCAAAGAAGTCTCCTCCATCTCCTGGGATGGCATTTCTTTTAATGACTTACATGAAATACATTGTGAACGCCGTATTAATGATCTGTGCAATTCAATCTCATATGCTACTTCTCATTTACTTGGTCACGAATTTTGAATGGTCCAAACATATCTGTTGCCAATTTTCCTCTTGACTCCAAATCTCTTCACTCCACGTATGGTGACACTCTAAGATAAGCTCTATCACCACCCCATAGGTGGAAGTTCTATGCTTTGGATCTTCTTTGCCTGGACTCGTGCGTTATCTTCTATTCTGTATCCTTTACCAAATTGACTTTCTCTTCTTCAAATTTTCCTTTTTGATTAGTTTCGCCCCGAATAAAAAAAAAAAAGTTTTCTTTCTCCAACACCATTCCATAGCAATGGTGTAGTACACTTTCTCCCATAGATAAACGTCAAACGTGTGCCATCTCAACATCGGCTTGATAGTCGTTGTTGTAGGGAGAATTTCGTGTATAAGGCTTTCATCCCAACTAGCACCATAATCTAGGGCACATGCCCTCAACATATCCTCTTCAGAATCAAGGTTGGTCCTTTCGCTCCTGGTTCTACTCATCAACTGGGGATGAAAAGCAGCGCTGAATTCCAATCTCTGCTCCTAATGACTCATACAGCTGGGTTCTCAAAATGGGAAGTGAACTCAAAGTTCCCTATTAGACACAATACTAAATTGTACCATGCGTATAATACACAATCCGGCCTATTCATATAAATCTTGGCTAACTTAGCACTTGTATAGGTTGTCTTCACGCAGTATGAAATGAGCCACTTTTATTTAGGCGATCTACTACTACCCAAATAGAATCCATATCCCCGATCTAGTCTTAAGGGCGTATCCTGGATGAAATCCATGCCAATCTTGTCCCTGGGGCCCAATCAAGAATAGGTATGGTTGTGAACAACTCGCTGGTTTCTAATGTTCACTTTCACTTTACTACATGCATCACACAAAAGCAATATGTTCTACGATGTCCTTCTTGGAGATTATTCAACCAAATCTTCCTTCACATCCATGTACATTGTGGTGTTACCTCAGATGAATGGAATACTATGAGTTGTTGCTTTTGTAAAATCAGCTCAAGCTCCATCTTCATGAATGCAAATAAGTTTTCCATACCATAAAGTACCATGTTCATCTTCATGGAATCCTTTTGGCTTTACGCTTTGTTAGATCTTTTCCTAATCTCTTCAATTTCCTTTTGTCTATCTTTTGGGCTTCTTGAACATCCAATGACATGAGATGTCCTTTAGGCACTATTCCAACTGGTGATCTTGAATTGGGCACATATAGATCATCTCGCAATTCTCCTTAGTAAGGCCATTCACATAGTGACATTATGGCTTTTAATGTGAATCCTCATATGGCAACATTTTCTTTACTCTGGTGGTATCAGTAACCCGTTACAAATGGGCCCTTGATGAGTCTTCTAGCACCATCTTTCTTTGTCCTGACAAGCTGATTTCTTTTCTCGAAAGTGAAGATTTACTTCTAAACTTTTTGTGATATGTGAACACTTCACATCGCTTTTCCTAAAAGATAATCATCTCCATGTTTCGAAAATGCATGGATACCGAGGCTAAAACTCAAATCATGAGTAGGATAATTCACTTTTCATGAGTTTTGAGTTGTTCTCTAGGGCATAAGCTTTCACAATCTTCTTCCCTTCTTGCATCAAAATTGCACCTAACTTTGGTGAGATGCATCACAATACACTTGGAAATCCTTCTCAAAATCAAAGTATATATAGACCCAAAAGGTGTCACACTAGTCTCTTCTCTTCAACTCTCTGGAAACCGAAAGGTTCACATCCTTCAGTCCAATCAAATTTCTTTGTCTTTCTTGCTAACTCTCATCATTGGCTTAGCTACCTTGAGAAATTCTCACAATGAATCTTCTATAGCATCCTACCAAGCCAAGGAAAACCAATACTAACTTCTTTCAATCCGACTTAGAGATTCCCATTGAGTTACAAAAATGTACACTTCATGGATCAACTTGCCCACCATCTCCCGGTTGGCTAAATATGTCCAAGAAATCCGACTTCATTCAACAAGAATTACACTTGCTGAATTTCCTCGTGACATAGCTTATGCTCTAAGATTGTCAAGTATCAATCGCAAATGTTCCTCATGCTCATTGCCTTGAGTAGATCAAATGTCATAGATGAAAACGACAAATCTAACTTGTCAAGAAATTCCACAACACCTCAGGTAACACCCCACTTTCAACTAATTATATATTAGGTTTTCGATCAGGCATTGCATGCTATCATCTCTAAAATCGCATGTAAGAAAAAATAAAGAAAACCCCAAAACCCTAATCTTCCTCTCTATTTGAAAACACTCAAAAGGATTTGAATATTTAGAAATATAGAAATAATTGATCAACTGTTATGTTGGCCCCACAATGTTTTATATACTTTATACAAATTTCGTATTTTGAATGTTTAAACAGAATTGAAATGAATTAAAAACAGAAAAAAGAATTGGAAAAAA